>SJYW01012626.1:235267-257748 GCA_006410735.1 Raphicerus campestris
TTAGGGGAGGGTCGTCCCCTAGGTGGAGGGTCTCCCAGGGGGAGAGTCTCCTGGGGGAGGGTCTCCTAGGGGGAGGGTCCCTGCGTGAAGAGGGTCTCCTATAGCAAGGGTCCCCCAGGGGAGGGTCCTCTAGAGGGAGGGTCTCCTGCTGATTCTGAGCCTTGGGCGCCCGCAAAGCGGGGTGGGCGCGGTCGGCGGAGCTCAGCCGCATGTGGTAAGCATTAGCCGAGTTTATGGGGTGAACTAAGCGCCCTGGAGGCAGGGAGGCTAGAATTTTTGTGGGAGGAGGGCCTGGAAGGTGACACGCAGTCTGAGGCCCGGGGCCTGTGATGACTGAGTGCTGTCTCTNTTTATGGGGTGAACTAAGCGCCCTGGAGGCAGGGAGGCTAGAATTTTTGTGGGAGGAGGGCCTGGAAGGTGACACGCAGTCTGAGGCCCGGGGCCTGTGATGACTGAGTGCGATCGCGCGGGTGGTGATGGCAGGTGGACAGGGCCTGCGCCCCGCTCGGGGCTGCATCCCCAGGAAGCACGGGGTGCAGGTTCCTTGTTGCTGCGTTTGTTGCTCCAGGCAAGGGCGACTCAGACGGGAGAGTGGACAGCGGGTCACGTGGCCGAGGTTTCTGAGCGGGAGGCTAGCTCCTGCTTTCAGGGCACCCGCTGTGCGCTCCCCAGCCTCTACTAAGTCTGAACAATGACTCTGAGAAGGAAAAGTGGGGAAACTGAGGACCGAGGACAGCAGCCAGTCGAGGAGGTGGATTCTGAACAGGATGGGATCCCAGGGCCTGCCCTCTGCCCACTTCCTACATCGTTCGAGGAGGGCTGAAAAGCGAGATGCAACCCAAAGCTAGCGTGTTCTCTAACGCCCTCTTGAAACACTAGTGCTTACTGACTCCAATACCACAGCAGAACCCTGGGGACCAAAGGTGTCTGAAGGACACTGAGCGGTGGGTTGGGGAGGGGGGCCATATTAGTTTCCATTGCAGCAGCCCTGTGTATATTCAGTGGCTAATTACTGTCTGACTCTTTGCACACACACCCCATCCATGGACTGTAGCCCACCAGGCTCCCCTGTCCATGGGATTTTCCAGGCAAGAACATTGGAGTGGGCTGCCACTTCCCTTTCTGGGACCGAACGTGAGTCTCCTGCATCTCCTGCATTGGCAGACGGATTCTCCACCACTGAGCTGCCAGGGAACCCCCAATTATTCTTACCTTATGCAGCAGCTCTGGGCCTCTTCTAACTTGCAGGGTTATGTAAGAGTCTAGAGAGGAAAATGAGCCGTGCCTACAGGACGCTGACCACTCCGGCAGGCCAGCCCTGTGCCGGAGCACCACACTCACCCCCGCACACGCTGTGTGCCCCTAGTGCAGCGGGGAGACAAGATGAAAGAGGGGAAGTGGCTTTGTTTCTGAGCACCTCTGCTTTGTTCGGAGATGTGGAGGGGTTGGGAGGGAACCTGTGGAGTGGATGAGGGTTTGGAGGTCTCAGCTCCACGCTTTCCAATTGTGAAATCCAGGCAAACTGCTGACTCTATGTCCCTGTAAAGAGTAAGGAACAAGTCCCATCTCACAAGGTTGTTGGGAAGGAGTGAGATAATTCCCAGTCAACAAACGCTAGTTTCCCTTTCCTCATACCAGTTTTCCTGAGGCAAACCACTCTCGCTCTGCCTGCCAGCTGAGTCCAGTCCACATGTAACCTCTTCCTTTCATCCAGGAACACATGCCCATGACCTTCCTTGCAAATGGCAGCACATCCCCATCTTGGTGTCTGGTGACTCAGTCATGTCTGATTCTGCGCCCCCTTGGAAGGCAGCATGCCTGGCTTCCCTGTCCTTCAGTGGCTCGGGCATCTTCTGGACGTCAGGACGCTCAAAAAAGTGCCCCGAGCCTCTTTTGCTGTGACTGACTTTGCAGTTCAGAGGAACCTTTATGGAAACTTGCTTGGAAATTGGAAAGCCAAGCCAGTTTGCTGGAGGTTGCAGCAGAAGCGTTGACATCACTGCTACTCCGAAAGGTCTGGAGGCACCGCTGGGAAATTTTTTATTCCAGTATCATCCTGAGTAAGTGAGGCTCTAGCGGCGTCTCATTTTACAGTTGAAGGAACCAAGCCAGGGAAGTTTAATAGACGCAAAGTAGCCGTGATAAAGCCAGAGCAGGAGCCCAGCTCTCTTGAGCCCAATTCTAAGACTTTTTCCACACCGGACAGTGTTACCTCTTACATGGCCCATTAAGTTACTGTCTTAGGGGGTATGTTTAGACTCTAGGTATTCTTGAAAACAGATTACAGAGAAACCCCTCTATAATACTGGGGCAAGGAGGTGGCCAGCACAGAACTGGAATGTTTCTGCCCCAAAGGGCCAATTAATTTCTCAGTGTAATTTTATCCAGCCCAATAAGAAGGTCTCAAGAAGTGAACATTTTATACATATTTTAAAAGCTTTAGCCATATAAGTATTCTAAAGGACCAAGATGTGGAGGCATGTTACTCCATGAAACCAGAGTTAGTTTTCTTTAAAAAAAAAAAAAGAGCTATGGCTAGTTCCTATTTCCCAGAACAAGAAGTTAGGGTTTTCCCTGCTTACTTAGAGAAAGGATTTTCAGAACAAATGATAATTGAAGTGGAGTTAGTACTGTTCGCTGAGACGCTGGCATTTCCAACTTGTCATAAACTGAAGCTCTTCCAGATGTGTTCCGTCACCCTCATCTGGGAGCTGGTGAGAAATAAAGTGTCTCAATCCCTTCCTGGACCTGCTGAATCAGACTCCATAGTTTAACAAGGTCACCACGGGATTCACATATGAATTAAAGCTGGAGAATCACACTGTCTCAGAAACTTAACAGACATGATGAGTACAGCTCTCTCGTCTCACTCTTCCTCCCCACAGACCTCCTTTCCTTCATTCTGTGCTTTTTTTCCCCCTCTTCTTTTTGCCCATAATGGGTCATGAGATAAAAGGAAAGATTTTTTTTCACGATAGAGTTGTAATTTTGCTTTTTTAAAAGGAAAATATGCATCTTCCTAGAACATAATAGACTCAGTTGTGTAGACTCATTACACTTAATGGGACCGTGGTGGGGGTGGGGAGAGAAACAAGCAACAAACTCTAGATAAATGGTGTTTGTGTCAGTACAGAAAACAGATGAACAATTCCTAACAGGAAGATGAGCAAAGCCCATGAACAGGCAAGTCTAGAACAAATACAAGGGGAAATCCATGCTTGAAGAATGCCCAAAGAAATTGATCCAAGAAATAAAAAATTAAAGCAATAGGGCTTATAAAAGTTGAAGCAGTGGCAATGGCAAGTATGTGGGAAAGGGCATCGGGTTGTGGGTGGAGATATAAATTAAGGCTTTCTGGAGAGAAACCTGCAATCTGTAACTAAGCTTTAAATACAAGTTGTCTTTGATCTAGCCATTCTACCTCACAGATGCGCAAATGTGTGCCTAAGGTTGTCCATTGCAGCACTGCTAATAATAGCAAAAGTGGGAAGCAGCCTAATTGCCCATCCAGGAAGTTTAAGTCCAACATGGTGAATCCACACAGTGAAATCCCACGTGACCGTTAAAAGAATGAAGCAGACAAAATCAATACAGAAACGTCCACTATATGCAGCTAAGTGTTCTCTACTATAAAGTTATAGGGCAAGTATAAATACAATAATCCCTTTTATGTTCATTTTATTCTTTTTTGCTAAAAGGGAACTTAAATGTTTCCTTTAGGGGATTTAGAATTATACGACTTTACTTAAAAAAAAATTTTCAAACGTGAATATGTATTTCATAATAAACAAATAGCTTATTTTTAAAAAGCAGATGGCGAGGAGCCCGAGTCGTTTCTCACCTATCACTCATTAAGAAACATCCCTCATGGGTTCTCAGTGGCTCTTCTGAGAAAAATACTCCCCAATCCCATTAGAGGCTAAGTTACTGCATCAGCACCTCCGCACAGGGATGGTGTGCCCGTCCACGTGCAAGCCAAGGCAAGATGGAGGGGATTCCTTCATCTGGCTCCCATGGCCTTCTGATGGACGTCTGCCCTCTGAATGCCTTAGTCTCACTCGAAAATCCCCACCACCTGCCTATCCTGCCCTCACCCTCTCCTGTGTTCCGTTGCCGAGCAGCCCATTACCAAGCCACCAGGTGCTGCCTTTGATTCCTATGGGGGCCTGTGCTTTGGTTACCTTAGAGCCTACCCAGTTTCCTGAGAATCTTTTCAGAGATTGAACTCTCTCATGAAATGCTCTTCTTAAGGGGGCTGCAAAAAAAGAGGTACCAGACGTTGGTTCCCAGGTGGCTCAGTGGGTTAAAGAATCTGCCTGCAGTGCAGGAGACCCAAGAGACGGGGGTTTGATCCCTGGGTCAGGAAGATCCTCTAGAGGAGGGCATGGCAACCCACTCTACTATTCTTGCCTGGAGAATCCAAGGGACAGAGGAGCCTGGTGGGCTGCAGTCCCTGGATCTCAAAGAGTCAGACACGACTGAAGTGGCTGAGCATGCACACATGCCTGCGCCAGAAACTTGCCTCCAAAACTCTCTACCGGCCTTCTTTACGGGTAATTGTCCTTCATCTTTCCAAGGTCTTAACGTGTGGTCCCACGCATGCCATCATCATCATCACCCGGTCGGAAATGCTATTCTAGGGCGTCACCCCAAATGTCAGAATCTCGAGGTGAGCCCTCAGGGGAGTCAGATGCATGCTCAAGTTAGAAGACCCACTGGAAAGTAATTCCTTCCCTTCCTACTTCTCAACAAGTGTTTATTAAANCATAATAAACAAATAGCTTATTTTTAAAAAGCAGATGGCGAGGAGCCCGAGTCGTTTCTCACCTATCACTCATTAAGAAACATCCCTCATGGGTTCTCAGTGGCTCTTCTGAGAAAAATACTCCCCAATCCCATTAGAGGCTAAGTTACTGCATCAGCACCTCCGCACAGGGATGGTGTGCCCGTCCACGTGCAAGCCAAGGCAAGATGGAGGGGATTCCTTCATCTGGCTCCCATGGCCTTCTGATGGACGTCTGCCCTCTGAATGCCTTAGTCTCACTCGAAAATCCCTACCACCTGCCTATCCTGCCCTCACCCTCTCCTGTGTTCCGTTGCCGAGCAGCCCATTACCAAGCCACCAGGTGCTGCCTTTGATTCCTATGGGGGCCTGTGCTTTGGTTACCTTAGAGCCTACCCAGTTTCCTGAGAATCTTTTCAGAGATTGAACTCTCTCATGAAATGCTCTTCTTAAGGGGGCTGCAAAAAAAGAGGTACCAGACGTTGGTTCCCAGGTGGCTCAGTGGGTTAAAGAATCTGCCTGCAGTGCAGGAGACCCAAGAGACGGGGGTTTGATCCCTGGGTCAGGAAGATCCTCTAGAGGAGGGCATGGCAACCCACTCTACTATTCTTGCCTGGAGAATCCAAGGGACAGAGGAGCCTGGTGGGCTGCAGTCCCTGGATCTCAAAGAGTCAGACACGACTGAAGTGGCTGAGCATGCACACATGCCTGCGCCAGAAACTTGCCTCCAAAACTCTCTACCGGCCTTCTTTACGGGTAATTGTCCTTCACCTTTCCAAGGTCTTAACGTGTGGTCCCACGCATGCCATCATCATCATCACCCGGTCGGAAATGCTATTCTAGGGCGTCACCCCAAATGTCAGAATCTCGAGGTGAGCCCTCAGGGGAGTCAGATGCATGCTCAAGTTAGAAGACCCACTGGAAAGTAATTCCTTCCCTTCCTACTTCTCAACAAGTGTTTATTAAATTCCTGGTTTGTGCCAGCTCCAGTGCTAGGCAAGAGAGAAACAAGCAATTACAGTAATTGTGTGATAAGCAAAAGCATTTAAAGGAACATCTGAGAAAAGATCTCAAAGCCTGGGGGAATCAAGGAAAGTTTTCCAGGAGAAGTCAAGTCTAAATGTGGACCAGAGGGATAAACGGGAATTGAGTCAATAGCCGGGAGACAGAAGGACTTTTCAGACAGAGGGAGCACCAGGTGAGGAAGCCTGGAGTGTGAATTTTAGCATGAGACCAATGAACTTCTACTTAAGGTTTTTAACAGGCAGTTACACAATGCGATACAGTTTTAGAAACATCATTCGGATGGTGGTTTGGACTGGAGCTGGGGNACCACCTGCCTATCCTGCCCTCACCCTCTCCTGTGTTCCGTTGCCGAGCAGCCCATTACCAAGCCACCAGGTGCTGCCTTTGATTCCTATGGGGGCCTGTGCTTTGGTTACCTTAGAGCCTACCCAGTTTCCTGAGAATCTTTTCAGAGATTGAACTCTCTCATGAAATGCTCTTCTTAAGGGGGCTGCAAAAAAAGAGGTACCAGACGTTGGTTCCCAGGTGGCTCAGTGGGTTAAAGAATCTGCCTGCAGTGCAGGAGACCCAAGAGACGGGGGTTTGATCCCTGGGTCAGGAAGATCCTCTAGAGGAGGGCATGGCAACCCACTCTACTATTCTTGCCTGGAGAATCCAAGGGACAGAGGAGCCTGGTGGGCTGCAGTCCCTGGATCTCAAAGAGTCAGACACGACTGAAGTGGCTGAGCATGCACACATGCCTGCGCCAGAAACTTGCCTCCAAAACTCTCTACCGGCCTTCTTTACGGGTAATTGTCCTTCATCTTTCCAAGGTCTTAACGTGTGGTCCCACGCATGCCATCATCATCATCACCCGGTCGGAAATGCTATTCTAGGGCGTCACCCCAAATGTCAGAATCTCGAGGTGAGCCCTCAGGGGAGTCAGATGCATGCTCAAGTTAGAAGACCCACTGGAAAGTAATTCCTTCCCTTCCTACTTCTCAACAAGTGTTTATTAAATTCCTGGTTTGTGCCAGCTCCAGTGCTAGGCAAGAGAGAAACAAGCAATTACAGTAATTGTGTGATAAGCAAAAGCATTTAAAGGAACATCTGAGAAAAGATCTCAAAGCCTGGGGGAATCAAGGAAAGTTTTCCAGGAGAAGTCAAGTCTAAATGTGGACCAGAGGGATAAACGGGAATTGAGTCAATAGCCGGGAGACAGAAGGACTTTTCAGACAGAGGGAGCACCAGGTGAGGAAGCCTGGAGTGTGAATTTTAGCATGAGACCAATGAACTTCTACTTAAGGTTTTTAACAGGCAGTTACACAATGCGATACAGTTTTAGAAACATCATTCGGATGGTGGTTTGGACTGGAGCTGGGGCGAGATTGGAAGCCGGGAGACCTGCTAGAAGACCATTGCAGCAATTCAGTAGGAAGTGACAGTGCCAGGGGGCGGCAGAGAAGGGGCAGAATAAGGAGCTTTTCAGAAGGTAGGATCCATACTTGAGGAAGGGAGGTGTCAAAGAGGACACCTGCTTTCTGGCTTGAGCAGCTAGAAAAACAGCCTTTTGTTTCTTCAGTTCAGTTTAGTTCAGTCACTCAGTCATGTCCGACTCTTTGCGACCCCACGAATCACAGCACGCCAGGCCTCCCTGTCCATCACCAACTCCCGGAGTTCACTCAGACTCACGTCCGTCAAGTCCGTGATGCCATCCAGCCATCTTATCCTCTATCATCCCCTTCTCCTCCTGCCCCCAATCCCTCCCAGCATCAGAGTCTTTTCCAATGAGTCAGCTCTTGGCATGAGGTGGCCAAAGTACTGGAGTTTCAGCTTTAGCATCATTCCTTCCAAAGAAATCCCAGGGCTGATCTCCTTCAGAATGGACTGGTTGGATCTCCTTGCTGTCCAAGGGACTCTCAAGAGTCTTCTCCAACACCACAGTTCAAAAGCATCAATTCTTCAGTGCTCAGCCTTTTTCACAGTCCAACTCTCACATCCATACATGACCACTGTGAAAACCATAGCCTTGACTAGATGGACCTTAAGAGGATGAACACAGAAGGAGGAATAGGATTGAAGGGATGAAGGTAGGAGAAACACTGATTCCACTTTGAATATTAGAGTTGAGATGTCTGTGGAACAACATCACACCAATATGAACACTAGATGTGTGGGTCTGGGGGTAAAACAGAAGGAGGGAGCAGAGGTTGGGAAGGGCAGGAGAGGGTGTGGTATCCAGCTGATGGGGAGATGGGTGATTTCAGTAAATCTTCAGTGGCAAAGACAGCAGAGTGTCCAGGAGCTCTGCATGGAAAAGTGACCCCTGGATTTAGTGACCAAAGTGTCCTTCCAGACCTGGGACAGCAGTGTCAATGGGAGCCTGAGCTAGCCCCAGGTGGGGAAGGAATGAGTGGGAGATGGAGGTGACATTTTCAAGAGGTTTAGTGCAAAGGTGAGGGTAGAAGGTGGCAAGATTATTTGGTGTTTGAGGGAAGTTTCTTTTCTGTAGAAAGACCCAAAAAGAGGGGTTGGTAATTAATAGCTCAGGGTCCTGAAGGCCCTTACGAAAGTGAAAAGTGAAAGTCGCTCAGTCGTGTGACTCTTTGTGACCCCATGGACTATACAGTCCTTGGAATTCTCCAGGCCAGAGTACTGGAGTGGGTAGCCTTTCCCTTCTCCAGGGTATCTTCCCAACTCCGGGATAGAACCCAGGTTTCCCGCATCACAGGCAGATTCTTTGCCAGCTGAGCCACAAGGAAAACCCAAGAATACTGGAGTGGGTAGCCTAGCCCTTCCCCAGCGGATCTTCTTGACCCAGAAATCAAACAAGGGTCTCATGCATTGCAGGTGGATTCTTTACCAACTGAGTTATCAGGGAAGCCCAGACCCTTGGGAGTGTCCTACCAAGTGAAGGTTTGGCCACATACAGGGAAGGTCATCCAGGCCACTGTACGGGAGGCCAGGGAGAGGGCAGGGGCTCAGCTTAGCTGGTGAGCAGCTGGAGCAAGTTAAGGAAGATGCGGTTTATATTTTCTGTTTATTTATCTATCCTCTCTCTCTTCATCACTCTCTTCCACAGGGGACCTTAGTTATTTTAGGCATAGAGAGAGGAAGGGAGTTGGTAGACTTTGAGAAGCTTTGAGAGATTTAGAGGAAGGGAGAGACTTTAACATCAGATTCAAATAGACATCTCCCACCTGGTTTTCACACGCTCATGTTGGCACTCAGTCGCTTCAGTCGTCTCCAACTCTTTGCGGCCCCATGTACCATAGCCCACCAGGCTCATCCGAATGACGTTTCTAAAACTGTATCGCATTGTGTAACTGCCTGTTAAAAACCTTAAGTAGAAGTTCATTGGTCTCATGCTAAAATTCACACTCCAGGCTTCCTCACCTGGTGCTCCCTCTGTCTGAAAAGTCCTTCTGTCCATGGGATTCTCCATGCAAGAATACTGGAGTGGGCTGCCATTTCTTCCTCTGAGAATCTTCCCCACTCGGGGATCAAACCCACGTCTTTGCGGTTCCTGCATGGCAGGCATATTCTTTACCCCTGAGCCACCGGAGAAACTTGGCTTTCACAGAAGCATGATATTTAATCCTCACAACAGTCTCTGATAGGAAATGTGTTTCTGCACGTCACTGAGGTTTGGCGAGCTTCCATCACGTGTCCAGGGTGCCCAGCCAGAGAGCGGGGTAATAAGCTCTGTTCTGCTGCTGTCTCCTGCTTCGGAGGCAGGCAAGACAAAATACTATACAGACAGCATCATGAAAGCTGATCAGAGGGGACCTTAAAGGGCATCCTGTTTAAAAGGGGAACTTTTAAGTCAAACACAAGAAAGCTCTTATTTCCCTTTGGGAACACGGCGTGGAAGCGATGGGATCTCAGGGCTGAAAGGGAGTGTCGGAACGGATCTTAATGCCTATTAAGTCCAATCGTCTGCCGGAGGCACTCAGCTCCTCTTTGTCAGCCCTCAAGATCGTTCCATTTGGAGAAAGCTCTGGTTACGACCAAGGTCTCACTTGCCCTGAATTGTAATCGACCTCTCTGTAACGTCCATCCGCTGGTCCTTGGATGCACTCAGGAGCTTCGGCAAGCATCACTGCCTCCTGTCTCCAGTGCCCCCAGCGGTGTGTGGTTCACTGGGAAAAAATAAACCCTTGTTTAAGAGTAAACAGTGGAAGGAGCTGTGGACTGCAGGTTGTGAGAGCTGGAGGATAATCTAGAGCCATCGTTTGCCCGTGGAGCAACTGTGAATATTCCACTCTCCCTCTTTTGGCTTCAGTGTCATCATCCCAAAATGTGGTATTTAAAAAAACAATCACTTTACTCTGCTCACAGGTTCTGAGGGTCAGGGTTTTAATCAGGATGCAGCCAGGAAAAGACTGGGGACTGGAATCATCTGGAATATCCTCATTGACATCTGTCTGGTGCCTGCGTTGGGATCACTTGCAGACTGGGCTGGATTGCAGCTGTTAACCAGACTGCATTCCTCCGTATGACTTGGGCTTCCACACGACATGGCAGCTGAGTCCAAGAGGGAGCATCTGGGAGTGAGTGTCTGGAAACTGCATGACCTCGCCTTGGAAGGAATGTACCATCACTTCGTCTATCGGTTGAGACTGGCCCATATTCAAGAAGAGGGAGAAATAGATGCTATCTCTTGACTGGGCTGGAGGTAGCAGGGAGGCCAAGTCACCTGGCAGGAGAGCAGGCAAGTTGTGAAATACCATTGTAGCCATCTTGGAAAATACAGTCTCCCAGAGACAATCCCTGTGGACTCGGGGAAATATTGGGTTGNCATGGGATTCTCCATGCAAGAATACTGGAGTGGGCTGCCATTTCTTCCTCTGAGAATCTTCCCCACTCGGGGATCAAACCCACGTCTTTGCGGTTCCTGCATGGCAGGCATATTCTTTACCCCTGAGCCACCGGAGAAACTTGGCTTTCACAGAAGCATGATATTTAATCCTCACAACAGTCTCTGATAGGAAATGTGTTTCTGCACGTCACTGAGGTTTGGCGAGCTTCCATCACGTGTCCAGGGTGCCCAGCCAGAGAGCGGGGTAATAAGCTCTGTTCTGCTGCTGTCTCCTGCTTCGGAGGCAGGCAAGACAAAATACTATACAGACAGCATCATGAAAGCTGATCAGAGGGGACCTTAAAGGGCATCCTGTTTAAAAGGGGAACTTTTAAGTCAAACACAAGAAAGCTCTTATTTCCCTTTGGGAACACGGCGTGGAAGCGATGGGATCTCAGGGCTGAAAGGGAGTGTCGGAACGGATCTTAATGCCTATTAAGTCCAATCGTCTGCCGGAGGCACTCAGCTCCTCTTTGTCAGCCCTCAAGATCGTTCCATTTGGAGAAAGCTCTGGTTACGACCAAGGTCTCACTTGCCCTGAATTGTAATCGACCTCTCTGTAACGTCCATCCGCTGGTCCTTGGATGCACTCAGGAGCTTCGGCAAGCATCACTGCCTCCTGTCTCCAGTGCCCCCAGCGGTGTGTGGTTCACTGGGAAAAAATAAACCCTTGTTTAAGAGTAAACAGTGGAAGGAGCTGTGGACTGCAGGTTGTGAGAGCTGGAGGATAATCTAGAGCCATCGTTTGCCCGTGGAGCAACTGTGAATATTCCACTCTCCCTCTTTTGGCTTCAGTGTCATCATCCCAAAATGTGGTATTTAAAAAAACAATCACTTTACTCTGCTCACAGGTTCTGAGGGTCAGGGTTTTAATCAGGATGCAGCCAGGAAAAGACTGGGGACTGGAATCATCTGGAATATCCTCATTGACATCTGTCTGGTGCCTGCGTTGGGATCACTTGCAGACTGGGCTGGATTGCAGCTGTTAACCAGACTGCATTCCTCCGTATGACTTGGGCTTCCACACGACATGGCAGCTGAGTCCAAGAGGGAGCATCTGGGAGTGAGTGTCTGGAAACTGCATGACCTCGCCTTGGAAGGAATGTACCATCACTTCGTCTATCGGTTGAGACTGGCCCATATTCAAGAAGAGGGAGAAATAGATGCTATCTCTTGACTGGGCTGGAGGTAGCAGGGAGGCCAAGTCACCTGGCAGGAGAGCAGGCAAGTTGTGAAATACCATTGTAGCCATCTTGGAAAATACAGTCTCCCAGAGACAATCCCTGTGGACTCGGGGAAATATTGGGTTGGCCAAAAAGTTTGTTCAGGTTTACCCTACCATCATACAGGAAAACCCCAAAGAGATTTTTGGCCAACCCAGTACTTGGAAGAAGAGTACTTTGCAGGGTCCAGGAGTCCTGCTTAGCGACCCAGATTTCAGATTAGAAATACACAGCCCTCCACATCAGCCACTCCTTCAACTAAGTATAATGTGTCCCATCCCCAGAGTCATGTGCAAAGCCTAACACCCAATGCCTTAGAGTGGGGCCATACTTGGAGAGCGGCTTTCAAAGAGGTGATGTGACTTACCACGCGGACTTTAGGACAGGCTCTAGTCCATTCTGACTGGTGTGCTTGTAAGAAGTGGGAATTTGGGCACACAGGAGCACCAGGATGCCCACACAGAGTAAGGCCCTGTGAACAGGTGGCAAAGCAGGCGGCCATCCACAAGCCAGAGAGAGAGGCTTCGGGAGGAACCCGCCAGTGCATGGACGCGGATCCCTGGCCTCCGGAACAGTGTGAAGCGCAATTCGGCTGCCTAAGCCCCCCAACCTGGAATCTTTCAGGGCAGCCCTAGCAAACGGATACAGCGAGTGACTCGCTGTCACGGTTATGGGCACGGTCATCGCTGCCCACCCATGCTCCTTGGCACCTCAGCCGCAAGTAGCACATTTATTATGTGTTTTTGCCTTTCAGTCTCCTGTGCTCTATTCAATTAGGAAGTGAAGCTAAGAGCTGGTCGACTCCATCATTTTGAGAAGTTATTAAATGAAAAGAGGTGCATGACTGCAGGGTCGCACAGAGACTGTGGGAAGTGCTCTGCTGACACGTGTGTATGAAAAGCTTTAAAGGAATTCATATTCTTTGGCCCAAGATTATGTTCCAATAAATATCTCTTTAAAATAATTGAAAATGCAAAGATTCATGTACAAGAATGCTTATCTTGGCATTGTTTGTGATAGGAAAAAAAAAATTGGAAGCCACCTAAATGTTTAAAAGTAAAAATTATTATACATCATGGTTTATCTGCTTCATGGACTACTGCAAATTTATTAAATCTGTATTTTCAAAGAATATTTAATTACCTAGGAAAATGGTCAGGATAAGTGGGAGAAGTTGTCTATACCATTTTTCTTTTTTAAAAAATAATATGGAATACATTGGTATATTTTGGATGGATGGATGGATGGATGGCTGTGGATAAATATTAAAAAACAATTGGAAGAAAATGCACCAAAATATTAATGGTGATCGCTCCTGTATAGGATTATAGGTGACATTTTCATTAACAAATTTAAGAATTCTAGACTGAATACATTTCAGTTTATAATGAATAGTGAGTAAACAAAAATAAGTTATGTTTTAACGTGGAGGTGGTAGCAGCTGCTCTCTCCCCCCACCTGAGGGGCAAGGAGCATTTGTCCAGCTCATACTGGGAGATGTTAGGAATTTCCCGTAAAGCTGCATCTTGCTACCTCTGCTTCTTTTGTCTTTAATTTCTTTTTTAAAAAATTTTTAATTAGGGGATGATTGCTTTACAACATTGCATCAATTCCTGCTGAACACCCACATGAATCGGCTGTGAGAGCACAGATACAGCTGCCCTCCTGTCCCGCTCCCAGCCCGCTCGGTCATCCCAGAGCGCCGGGCTGGGCTGCTGTGCGGGCTGGGCAGCAGGGACCCGCTTGCTATCTGTGTTACACATGGCAGTGTGTGTGTCGAGGCTGCTCTCTCGATTCCTTTCCTCTCAAAAACCATTACAGCTGAGTCAGCCTCCTGGCCCCCCTGGCTCCATTCTGGGGCCAACGATGGCTCCAGAGAACTCGTGGTGGGAGGACCAAGAATCACAGGGTTTGAGAGCTGGAAGGGGCCTCCGAAACCATCTTGTGCAACACAGTTATTTATCCTGCTGTCGGCTGGACAAGCAAGCAAAGTGCGGCAGAACACTCCAGTTTGCCATGATAAGCCATTGTGAGTCTCTCAGCCATGAGGTTGTCTGCGGCATTTCCCAAGCTAACTGAATTTTCAAGTGTACCGTTTCCATCAACCTGCTGCCCACCGGGGGAAGCACGGGACAGGGAGGATGTGGTTTCACAGCAGTGCGTGAAACCCCGCTGGGCTCTGGCTGCCTCTGAGCGCTGTGGGGGCCCGCAGCACACGGCGGTCAGCGTGGTGCACGGAGAGAGGGTCGCGCTGGCTAGAGCTGGAGCCACGTGCGCAGTTCTTGGTGGTGCAGCTGAAGAGGGAGACTCACAAGCTAGACACACAAGTGCCAAGTGAGAAGGCTGGCAGAACAGAGGGCTTGGAGACAAAGATGGGAGGGCTCGACGTGGCTCTGCTGGCTCTTTTTATTTTTTATTTTTATTAGATTTTTTTAAAAGCACCTTATTTGGGTTTGGGGGGGTTGTTTTGTTTGTTGTGCTCTGCAGCTTGTGAGATGTTAGTCCGCTTACCAGGGATCAACCCTGCGTCCCTTGCATTGGAAGTGTGGAGCCTCAAATACCGACTGCCAGGGAAGCCCCATCTGGCGGCTGTTTCTAAATATCCAANATGGGAGGGCTCGACGTGGCTCTGCTGGCTCTTTTTATTTTTTATTTTTATTAGATTTTTTTAAAAACACCTTATTTGGGTTTGGGGGGGTTGTTTTGTTTGTTGTGCTCTGCAGCTTGTGAGATGTTAGTCCGCTCACCAGGGATCAACCCTACGTCCCTTGCATTGGAAGTGTGGAGCCTCAAATACCGACTGCCAGGGAAGCCCCATCTGGCGGCTGTTTCTAAATATCCAACTGTGTGGGCAAGTTATTAGAGATTATTTTAGCATCAGTTGCAGGGAGGGGCCCTGTCAACCCCAAATACTCATTGGAAGGACTGACGCTGAAGCTCCAGTACTTCAGCCACCTGATACAAAGAGCTAACTCACTGGAAAAGACCCTGATGCTGGGAAAGATTGAGGGCAGGAGGAAATGGGGCAACAGAGGATGAGAAGGTTGGATGGCATCACTGACTCAATGGACATGAGTTTGAGCAAACTCCAGGAAATAGTGAAAGACAGGGAAGCCTGGCGTGCTGCAGTCCATGGGGTCACAAAGAGTCAGACACGACTGAGTGACTGAACAAGGGACTCACAAGGAGGTGGTACTCTCTGTGAAAGGCAATCCAACATTCAAAATCATAGTTGCAAAAGGAGAATGAAGAAAGTTAAAAGGAACACCCAGCAAGGAGGGGCTAGGGCGTGAGGGGAGAACAGTGAAAGAGAGGCATTTCCTGAAGCAGTGGGACAACGAGCAATGTCGTCTAGCAACCCCCGTGCCCTTCCCAGGAAGATCCAGTATTCTATTTGTGTCTTGCCTGACAAGTTCCAGCAAAAGTGCGTGGTGCCTGCCCAGCCCCTTCCCTGGGTCCCTGGCTGACAGCACCATGTTGCTCCTCCCTGGATGCCTTACCCGGGTTTGCCCCAGTGAAGCTCATTTGCCACTTTCCTGCCCAGGCGCTAAGCCTTGAAGTCCTCCCGTCGTTCGTCTCCATTGGCCTGACGTACCACCACCCAGGAAGGTCCAAGGCCATGCGCCGAGTCGCTGACTTCACTGGGCAGTCTCCTTCCAGACTGTTTGCAAAAGCATCACAAGGGACCGTTTCCAGGGCTCCTTGTCGGGGTCCCACCAGTTGAACTGCTCCTGCCAGAGTTGCCTCTTCATTACTGTTCTTTTCTCCCTGTCTCTAAGTCATTTTCTCACTCATTAAAGAAACAAACAAACAACAAAATCCCACACTGCCCACCCCATCCTATGCTAACTAAAGGTTTAAAAATAGATGTTGGGGCAGAACTATGCCAAGGGCTCTTTAGGAAATCTAAAATACTCTTTCCATGTGTTTCCTTTTCTGCTCATTTACTCCCTAACAGAGATGTCATCAGCTCAATTTCCTACACCAAAATGATGACACTTTTCCCAGAATCTCTCGTCTCCTTTCGCTGGTGTTCAATGATCATTACTATTTATAAGTGAGACACCATCTTGCCCTGAGCAGAAGTAACATTCTCTTTGCTGTCCTCAAAGTCCCCTCCTTGATATTTTAACAAATAACCTTTATCCTCGTTGTGCAGATCCATGGGGTTCTCAATATGAAAATGATCAAGAAGATGCAGGCAGCTGCCCTGGCTGGTGAGAGCGGGTGCACAGTGGCCCAGAGTGTGGGACACCCCCCCCCCCAGGAGGAGGGGTTGGGGTAGGAGCCCTGGGTTGTTCGGTTTGCATATGAAAGGCACGCTAATGGGCAAGTTGTTTACCATCTCTAGAAACTAGTTAGCCAGCCTCAGGAGAACATCCCTCCAGGGTCTGCAAGTTCCCAAGATAGCAAAGCACCAAAAGTATAGAATAAGAAACTATGATTAACACACATGGTTCTCATTAGTATCACTCAGGGGGCTTTAGAAGCACACCCCAGGCCAACTAAGTCAGACTTTGGGGGTAACTAGTGAGTCTGTTGTGAATCAGCACCTCACACCAGTTCCCCAGAAATAAACAAGGAAAGGGCTTCCCAGGAGGCTCAGCTGTAAAGTTCCCACTTGCCAATGCAGGAGATGTGCGTTCAGTCCCGGGGTCGTCGGAAGAGACCCTGGAGGAGGAAATAGCTACCCACTACAGTATTCTTGCCTGGGAAATCCCATGGAAGGAGAGCCTGGCAGGCTACAGCACGTGGGGTAACAAAAGAGTCAGACATGATTTAGTGACTAAACAGCCCAAGAGGAAAGAGCAGTGGAGGAGGGCCTGGCCTGGCCAACCCCTAGCTGGGAGATCCAGGCCAGGCCACTGTCCCACCAAGAGCCTTGCTTTCCTCCTCTAGGAAATGAGGAGTCTCTTTCAGGCTTCATGGTAGAGGAGAATCCAGACCTTGTAAATAGTCTGTAGTTACAACAGGTTCCACAAATATTGTTCTTATTGTTTTGCCAGTGTCTTATCCCAAGAGCTTTTGGGATCGTTTCAGAAGCAGGACTCTTGACGATGCTTTCATCTTCTCTTGGCACGCATTTTCTCTGTCTAGTCTGATGATCACTTGTGTGCTTGGGCCATCCTTCCCCGAGACCCGGGGAGCTCCTCAAGAGCCATCAGCGGCTCTTCAGGCTTTGTCATTGGTCCTTACTCGGTGCCTGGAACACTGGCTCCCAGGAGAGTTTGTAGAATGAACGCCAAGAGGCCTTGATCAGTAGTGGATCAATAAATACAGGTTGTACTGAATCCTTCCCTATTCTTCCCCAGACCCTAAGCCCAGAAAAGTACCCTGCAGACACTCTACTTTGCTTAACGATGGCATTTGATGACTTAAAAGGCCAAGGACTCTGAATTGTCAGCTGTCTGATGTCTAAAGGAAAATCGCTTATTCCTTCTGAAAGACTATTCAGTTAACAAGGGGTTGGACTTCCCTGGTGGCTCAGATGGTAAAGCGTCTGTCTACAATGCGAGAGACCTGGGTTCAATCCATAGGTCCCTTGGAGAAGGAAATGGCAATCCACTCCAGTACTATTGCCTGGAAAATCCCATGGACAGAGGAGCCTAGTAGGCTACAGTCCATGGGGACTCGCAAAGAGTCGGACATGACTGAGCGACTTCACGTTTCATGATTACAGAAATGAGGATGCTTCTTTTTTTTTTTTTTTTTTATAATTTTCTTCATTCGTTTCTGGCTATGCAGGGTCTTCGTTGCCATGCGGGCTTTTTCTCTAGTCGCAGAGGGCGGGGCAACTCCAGGTGCAGTGGGAGGGCTTCTCTTGTGGGATGCAGGCTCTGGGGTGTGCAGGCTGCAGTGGCCGCAGCACGTGGCATGCGGGGTCTTCCCAGACCAGGGATCGAACCCATGTCTCCTGCACTGGCAAGTGGATTCTTTACCACTGAGCTACCAGGGAAGCCTGGGAATTTTTATTTGATCAAAGGACATTTACTGAGTTGTTATTAGGTACCTGAAACAATTTGAGGGTTAGGGTTAGGGAATAAGACACAGCCCCTGTCCTCAAGGAATCTACAGCTTAGAGTAGGACGCTCACAGAGAAACAATTAATTATAGTACAAATGATTCTCTAGCTTTCACAGCTCAACTCACATAGGCTCTATTACAAGAGTTTTAAAAGGTCCACCACTTCTTTCACTAGATTCTCCAAACTTAAAATAAGATGGGAGGAAGTCAGCGAGTGATAAAGATTGATGAGGCTTCTGTTCTAGAGGCCAGGAGGAAAGCCTTGTAGCCTTCATAAAAAAATAAATAAATGGAATAGACAGAAGCTGACCCACTGAATGAGACATTACATAGGCAGAGAGTGGACAAATGAACAAAGCCAGCTTACATATCCTGATGCCAGGAGCCTAAATAATAGGCTGGCTCATATGGCTCGTTGGCAGCAAATGGAGATCTTAACATGGCTGGCATCTTGGAGACCTGGTGAGAGGGATGCAATTGATGAGACAGGCTTTGAGGCCAAAAATGATACAAGAAGGAGAAAGACAGCAGATGGAAGGAGAAAAGCTGCTTGCAGAAGGATGACGTAGGTAGCAGCGGGGCCCCTGGCTTCACCTGGCAAGAATGTGCTAGGGAATCCCAGGAGGTGGAGATTCCATCTCAGGTAATAAAACGCGGGCGGGACACTCACCGCCCCCATACTGCCATGCCCTGGATGGGGGTGACCAAGATGAGAGAGGAACATTAACAGTGTCAGCAAAAAGGTCAGTTTAGACCTGCTATTAAAAGAAAGCTTTCACTACTCCGCATCGGTAAGCCAAATATCTTATTGAGCAGAGAGTAAAGGTCAAGTGGCTTTGAAGGTCAGTGGCTTTGTTTTTCCTTGGAAAAAATTCAAATTCACAGCCACGTTGAGAGACTACTACAATGAAGGCACACGTAGCTTTCTGCAGGCTCATCTGCGTTAACTCTCTCTCTCCCTTCCTCCTCCTCTCTTCTCCTCTCTCTCCCTCCCAGCATCATCTCTGTCTCTCTCCTGGAGAAACTATTCCTACCATCCTCCCCCCAATCACTTCATAATGCATCTCTTAAAAATAAAGACATGTTGGGGTCATTTTTCCCCTGGTGGTCTAGTTGTTAAGATGCCGTGCTTCCAGAGCAGGGGGACATGGGTTCAAACCCTGATCAGGGAACTAAGATCCCACATGCCTCACAGTAGGGACAAAAAAAAAAAAAGATAAGCGTTTTTAAACAATTTTTAAAGAAACACATTGTCCTATTTTTTTACATGGAATGTCTCATTTAATCCTCTCCGCCACCCTGTACAGGACGTATTCCTGTCCGTGGTGATCATGTTAGATCACTTCCAAATCACAGAACAAATTCATGGTCTGGGGGAAAGTGCAGAGAACACATACTCAAGAATTAGTTTGCCTACTTACCTTTCCCATTTAGAAAGAGCATGCAGATAATACAGTCAAAAGTGGACTTTCTGAAAACATGAAGGGAGCTTAAAAGGAACGAATAACTCCATAAAAACCAGAGCAGGCTCTTTCAAGCCAACTTACAGGATGAAAAAATGCTTCAGTGCAGGAAAACATGTGATCTGAGCTGATCAGTTTTCTTAAGGTCGAGTCACTTTTACCTCTTTGAGGCTCAGTTTTCTTGTTTTCAAAATGGACCAATACATCCCAGAGCAGAGGCTGATCCCAGTCTTTGTNGTCTTCCCAGACCAGGGATCGAACCCATGTCTCCTGCACTGGCAAGTGGATTCTTTACCACTGAGCTACCAGGGAAGCCTGGGAATTTTTATTTGATCAAAGGACATTTACTGAGTTGTTATTAGGTACCTGAAACAATTTGAGGGTTAGGGTTAGGGAATAAGACACAGCCCCTGTCCTCAAGGAATCTACAGCTTAGAGTAGGACGCTCACAGAGAAACAATTAATTATAGTACAAATGATTCTCTAGCTTTCACAGCTCAACTCACATAGGCTCTATTACAAGAGTTTTAAAAGGTCCACCACTTCTTTCACTAGATTCTCCAAACTTAAAATAAGATGGGAGGAAGTCAGCGAGTGATAAAGATTGATGAGGCTTCTGT
Source organism: Raphicerus campestris (assembly GCA_006410735.1). Classification (NCBI taxonomy): domain Eukaryota; kingdom Metazoa; phylum Chordata; class Mammalia; order Artiodactyla; family Bovidae; genus Raphicerus; species Raphicerus campestris. The sequence goes on from SJYW01012626.1 coordinate 255,247, forward strand.
TCTAGAGGCCAGGAGGAAAGCCTTGTAGCCTTCATAAAAAAATAAATAAATGGAATAGACAGAAGCTGACCCACTGAATGAGACATTACATAGGCAGAGAGTGGACAAATGAACAAAGCCAGCTTACATATCCTGATGCCAGGAGCCTAAATAATAGGCTGGCTCATATGGCTCGTTGGCAGCAAATGGAGATCTTAACATGGCTGGCATCTTGGAGACCTGGTGGCAGGGATGCAATTGATGAGACAGGCTTTGAGGCCAAAAATGATACAAGAAGGAGAAAGACAGCAGATGGAAGGAGAAAAGCTGCTTGCAGAAGGATGACGTAGGTAGCAGCGGGGCCCCTGGCTTCACCTGGCAAGAATGTGCTAGGGAATCCCAGGAGGTGGAGATTCCATCTCAGGTAATAAAACGCGGGCGGGACACTCACCGCCCCCATACTGCCATGCCCTGGATGGGGGTGACCAAGATGAGAGAGGAACATTAACAGTGTCAGCAAAAAGGTCAGTTTAGACCTGCTATTAAAAGAAAGCTTTCACTACTCCGCATCGGTAAGCCAAATATCTTATTGAGCAGAGAGTAAAGGTCAAGTGGCTTTGAAGGTCAGTGGCTTTGTTTTTCCTTGGAAAAAATTCAAATTCACAGCCACGTTGAGAGACTGCTACAATGAAGGCACACGTAGCTTTCTGCAGGCTCATCTGCGTTAACTCTCTCTCTCCCTTCCTCCTCCTCTCTTCTCCTCTCTCTCCCTCCCAGCATCATCTCTGTCTCTCTCCTGGAGGAACTATTCCTACCATCCTCCCCCCAATCACTTCATAATGCATCTCTTAAAAATAAAGACATGTTGGGGTCATTTTTCCCCTGGTGGTCTAGTTGTTAAGATGCCGTGCTTCCAGAGCAGGGGGACATGGGTTCAAACCCTGATCAGGGAACTAAGATCCCACATGCCTCACAGTAGGGACAAAAAAAAAAAAAGATAAGCGTTTTTAAACAATTTTTAAAGAAACACATTGTCCTATTTTTTTACATGGAATGTCTCATTTAATCCTCTCCGCCACCCTGTACAGGACGTATTCCTGTCCGTGGTGATCATGTTAGATCACTTCCAAATCACANAGCGTTTTTAAACAATTTTTAAAGAAACACATTGTCCTATTTTTTTACATGGAATGTCTCATTTAATCCTCTCCGCCACCCTGTACAGGACGTATTCCTGTCCGTGGTGATCATGTTAGATCACTTCCAAATCACAGAACAAATTCATGGTCTGGGGGAAAGTGCAGAGAACACATACTCAAGAATTAGTTTGCCTACTTACCTTTCCCATTTAGAAAGAGCATGCAGATAATACAGTCAAAAGTGGACTTTCTGAAAACATGAAGGGAGCTTAAAAGGAACGAATAACTCCATAAAAACCAGAGCAGGCTCTTTCAAGCCAACTTACAGGATGAAAAAATGCTTCAGTGCAGGAAAACATGTGATCTGAGCTGATCAGTTTTCTTAAGGTCGAGTCACTTTTACCTCTTTGAGGCTCAGTTTTCTTGTTTTCAAAATGGACCAATACATCCCAGAGCAGAGGCTGATCCCAGTCTTTGTGGATCTGAAGCTTACTCAATCTGGAATAAGAAAAAAAAAAAAAGTATTAATCAAATCAGGAACAAAAGTGAGTATTTATTTGGAGTGAGAAAAGAAGTCATCACAAATTTGTAAAATTTGACAAGTAGCACAGAACCCAGACCTCGGAGAGGCGCCCACACGAGTGAGGGATCTTAAAGGCTGAGCTTCATCAGTATCCTGGAAAGTGTTCCCGGACCCCGAGGTCAATCTGCATTGCTCCCTGAGATGCCCATAAGCTCAACCTTCAGAAGGTCCTCCAAATCTGCCCAGCCTCACCACGTCCCCTTCCCCAGCCCTACCTCCTTGGAGCAAGGCTTCCTCATCCCTCACCTGGACTCTCACAGCTGGTCTCCCAGTTTCCATTCTAGACTCCATGTAGCTTCCAGAAATATTTCTTTTAAAAAAATAAAATGTTTTATCCATTTGGCTGCGTCGGGTCTTAGCTGCAGCCCACGGGATCTTTCATTGTGATGCACAGGTTCTCTGACGGTCACGTGTGCTCGAGAGTGTTTGGGCTGCAGTCGTTGCTGCGTGCAGGCTGAGCTGCTCTGTGGCATGTGGGATCTTTGACCAGGGATCGAACCCTCATCCCCTGCATTGCAAGGCGGAATCTTAACCACTGGACCACTGGGGAAGTCCCGAAAGATCCTTCTTAAAGGTCATTCAGTTCATGTCCCTGCCTGTGGTCCACCCTAGCACGGGCCCCAAAACATGTAGGACGGCCCTGTCCCACATGCCAGCCACTAGCCACATGTGGCCACTGAGCACTTGAAATGTGGCCCATGTAACTGAGGAAGTCAATTTTAAATTTATTTCAAAAAAGCAGAAATAGATGTTTTTCTGGAACTCTCTTGCTTTTTCCATGATCCAGCGGATGTTGGCAAT
>SJYW01012626.1:258175-269068 GCA_006410735.1 Raphicerus campestris
AAAAAAAAAAAAAAAAGTATTAATCAAATCAGGAACAAAAGTGAGTATTTATTTGGAGTGAGAAAAGAAGTCATCACAAATTTGTAAAATTTGACAAGTAGCACAGAACCCAGACCTCGGAGAGGCGCCCACACGAGTGAGGGATCTTAAAGGCTGAGCTTCATCAGTATCCTGGAAAGTGTTCCCGGACCCCGAGGTCAATCTGCATTGCTCCCTGAGATGCCCATAAGCTCAACCTTCAGAAGGTCCTCCAAATCTGCCCAGCCTCACCACGTCCCCTTCCCCAGCCCTACCTCCTTGGAGCAAGGCTTCCTCATCCCTCACCTGGACTCTCACAGCTGGTCTCCCAGTTTCCATTCTAGACTCCATGTAGCTTCCAGAAATATTTCTTTTAAAAAAATAAAATGTTTTATCCATTTGGCTTCGTCGGGTCTTAGCTGCAGCCCACGGGATCTTTCATTGTGGTGCACAGGTTCTCTGACGGTCACGTGTGCTCAAGAGTATTTGGGCTGCAGTCGTTGCTGCGTGCAGGCTGAGCTGCTCTGTGGCATGTGGGATCTTTGACCAGGGATCGAACCCTCATCCCCTGCATTGCAAGGCGGAATCTTAACCACTGGACCACTGGGGAAGTCCCGAAAGATCCTTCTTAAAGGTCATTCAGTTCATGTCCCTGCCTGTGGTCCACCCTAGCACGGGCCCCAAAACATGTAGGACGGCCCTGTCCCACATGCCAGCCACTAGCCACATGTGGCCACTGAGCACTTGAAATGTGGCCCATGTAACTGAGGAAGTCAATTTTAAATTTATTTCAAAAAAGCAGAAATAGATGTTTTTCTGGAACTCTCTTGCTTTTTCCATGATCCAGCGGATGTTGGCAATTTGATCTCTGGTTCCTCTGCCTTTTCTAAAACCAGCTTGAACATCTGGAAATTCACGACTCATGTATTGCTGAAGCCTGGCTTGGAGAATTTTGAGGATTACTTTACTAGCATGTGAGATGAGTGCAATTGTGCAACTGTAGTTTGAGCATTCTTTCGCATTGCCTTTCTTTGGGATTGGAATGAAAACTGACCTTTTCCAGTCCTGTGGCCACTGCTGAGTTTTCCAAATTTGCTGGCATATTGAGAGCAGCACTTTCACAGCATCATCTTTCAGGATTTGAAATAGCTCAACTGGAATTCCATCACCTCCACTAGCTTTGTTTATAGTGATGCTTCCTAAGGCCCACTTGACTTCACATTCTAGGATGTCTGGCTCTAGGTAAGTGGTCATGCCATTGTGGTTATCTGGGTCATGAAGATCTTTTTTTGTACAATTCTACTGTGTATTCTTGCCACCTTTTCTTGAGAAATCTGTATGCAGGTCAGGAAGCAACAGTTAGAACTGGACATGCAACAACCATTAGAACTGGACATGGAACAACAACAACAAATAGGAAAAGGAGTACGTCAAGGCTATATATTGTCACCTTGCTTATTTAACTTATATGCAGAGTACATCATGAGAAACATTGGGCTGGATGAAGCACAAGCTGGAATCAAGATTGGTGGGAGAAATATCAATAACCTCAGATATGCAGATGACTCCACCCTTATGGCAGAAACTGAAGAAAAACTAAAGAGCTTCTTGATGAAAGTGAAAGAGAGTGAAAAAATTGGCTTAAAGCTCAACATTCAGAAAATGAAGATCATGGCATCTGGTCCTATCGCTTCATGGCAAATAGATGGGGAAATAGTGGAAACAGTGGCAGATTATTTTTTTGAGCTCCAAAATCACTGAAGATGGTGATTGCAACCATTAAATTAAAAGATGCTTACTCCTTGGAAGGTAAGTTATGACTAAATCTAGACGACATATTGAAAAGCAGAGACATTACTTTACCAACAAAGGTCTGTCTAGTCAAGGCTACGGTTTTTCCAGTACTCATGTATGGAGGTGAGAGTGGGACTATATAGAAAGCTGAGCACCAAAGATTGATGCTTTTGAACTGTGTTGGAGAAGACTCTTGAGAGTCCCTTGGACTGCAAGGAGATCCAACCCATCCATCCTAAAGGAGATCAGTCCTGGGTGTTCGTTGGAAGGACTGATGTTGAAGCTGAAACTCCAGTCCTTTGGCCACCTGATGCAAAAAACTGACTCATTTGAAAAGACCCTGATACTAGGAAAGATTGAAGGTGAGAGGAGAAGGGGATGACAGAGAATGATATGGTTGGATGGCATCACCGACTCAATGGACATGGGTTTGGGTGAACTCCAGGAGTTGGTGATGGACAGGCAGGCCTGGCGTGCTGCAGTCCATGGGGTTGCAAAGAGTTGGACACGACTGAGCAACTGAACTGAATTAATTTCAGAACTGATGGCCAATTCAGTTATTAGGAAAATTTTTCAGCATGTTTTAAACAAGCTGAATATATGCATCTACTTTCTCACTGTAAACATATAGACTCTAAATACTGATCAAATATTTCTGATAAAAATTCAACACTTAGTCAAGATGTTATGTATTGGGTTGCCCAAAACGTTCATTGGGATTTTTCTATAAGATGTTATGGAAACTCCAAACGAAATTTTGGCCAACCCAATATAAGTACAAAATATATAGCAGATTTGAAAAAACACTATGAAAAAAGAATGCCAAGTATCTCATTAATTTTTATATTCATTGCATGTTGAAATGTTAATGTTCTGTGTAAGTGTTTAAAAAAATATGATTACAGTGATTTCACCATTTTTTAAAAAAATGTGGTCATAGGAAAGTTTTGGATTACAGTGGTGGCTCCTGTTTTATTTCTCTGGGTGGTTCTGGAGTAAAATTCAGCTGCTGCTAAGTCACTTCAGTGGTGTCCGACTCTGTGTGACCCCATAGACGGCAGCCCACCAGGCTCCCCCATCCCTGGGATTCTCCAGGCAAGAACACTGGAGTGGGTCGCCATTTCCTTCTCAATGCAGGAAAGTGAAAAGTGAAAGGGAATTCGCTCAGTCGTGTCTGACTCTTTGCGACCCCATGGACCGCAGCCCACCAGGCTCCTCTGTCCATGGGATTTTCCAGGCAAGAGTGCTGGAGCNAATGCAGGAAAGTGAAAAGTGAAAGGGAATTCGCTCAGTCGTGTCTGACTCTTTGCGACCCCATGGACCGCAGCCCACCAGGCTCCTCTGTCCATGGGATTTTCCAGGCAAGAGTGCTGGAGCGTTTGTCCTAAATGAACTGGTTCCTGTCTCTCTGACCTTATCCCCTAAGACTATCCTTATGACTGCCAGGTACAGCTGTCCAGGTCATATCCTACACAATGACGCCTTGTGTTAATTAGTCTACCCAGACCAGGTGACTTTTTCTAATTAACCTGAAGGTACAGTTCAGTACAGTTCATTCCAGTTGCTCAGTCGGTTCTGACTCTTTGCGACCCCATGAATCGCAGCACGCCAGGCCTCCCTGTCCATCACCAACTCCCAGAATTCACTCAAACTCACGTCCACCAAGTCAGTGATGCCATCCAGCCATCTCATCCTCAGTCGTCCCCTTCTCCTCCTGCCCCCAATCCCTCCCAGCATCAGAGTCTTTTCCAATGAGTCAACTCTTGGCATGAGGTGGCCAAAGTACTGAAGTTTCAGCTCCAGCATCAGTCTTTCCAATGAACANAGATGGTGATGAACAGGGAGGCCTGGCATGCTGCGATTCATGGGGTCGCAAAGAGTCGGACACAACTGAGCAACTGAACAGAACTGAACTGAAATAAATAAACCACATCAAAGAGTCAGTTTAGGGTACCATTTCCTCCAAGAAGCCCTCCATGACTACATCTCTGGCATAGAATTCCAAGCCCCTCTCCTTTGAGTTCCCAAAGCACTGTGCACATCCCCTACGGGAGCAAACTGGCAGAAACTGTCGGCCGGAGTGCCTAGGTCCCACCAGTTTACCAGTTTATCGAGGGCAGGCAGGCTGTCTCCATCCATCTTTACCTCCTTGCCTCCAGCAGAGCCAAGCCAAGCCCGTCCATCACCAAGACCTGCTCAACCCCNAGTGCCTAGGTCCCACCAGTTTACCAGTTTATCGAGGGCAGGCAGGCTGTCTCCATCCATCTTTACCTCCTTGCCTCCAGCAGAGCCAAGCCAAGCCCGTCCATCACCAAGACCTGCTCAACCCCACAGCCCATGCCACTCCTGGCTTCGGTGAGCACTCATGACCCACCCCCCACTGCCAAGCACAATGTGGGGTGGGGAGGGTGGCCTGCGCAAGCAGCAGAGCCCCAGCCCTTCCTCCTCTTCCATCCCAGGAAATCTCCCTCTACTGGGATCTTGTTACCACCACCCCTCCCAAACCGGCACTGCTCCTGCCCTTTAAAGAAAAAAAAAAAAAAAAAGAACAAAATCAAAGGAGCACCGCACAGGACTCTGTGGCCTGAGCAGAGCAGCCCCTGGTGGGTACTTAAGGCTTCAACTCACTGTGTGGCCAGCCTGGCTTCCTCTGTGGGTGCAGGAGGGCAAGTCAGGAGTGGGGGCTGGCCGGCGGAAGCGAGGCAGTTGGCCTGGGGGGAAGCTGGTACCCGGGGCAGCCCGGCCCTGGGACGGGTGGGCACTTTCACTTGGCGCTGGAGGGCGGGGGAGGAGGAGGGCAGGGAGGAAGAGGGAGGACCACAGCCTCCGTGTCCTGCGGACCTGCTCCTGTCTGTCACACCTCTTCCCGGGGGACAGAGGAGGCAGGAGGAGACAGGAGCTGGAATGTGCTGATTTTCTGAACGCTGGGCCACTGGAATGTGTTAGCAACACCAGCCATGGGGCTCTGTAGCTGGCGCAGCTGATAGCATCATTGATTATCACCACCCAGCACAGATGAGACAGCCAAAAAAGCACGCAAGGATTAGCGATGCAGAGGGAAGCCTCACAGGCAGGGGCAACTTGCCAGCAAAAGAGAAAAGCCGACAGGCTTTTGGAAGAGAAACTCAAAGAGAGGGGAGAGGGAAAAGATAAGGTTTTGCAAACATTTTTGTTAATTCCTTTGAACTTAATATACTCAACAAATCCAAAAGGAGGCAAGAAAAGAAGAAAGAATTCAGAAAAATAGTAGAGGGACTTCCCAAGTGGCTCAGCGGGAAAGAATCTACCTCCCGATGCAGGAGACAGGAGATCGATCCCTGATCCGGGAAGATTCCAGATGCCGCAGGGCAACTAAGCCCGTGCGCCACGAATATTGAGCCTGTGCTCTAGAGCCCAAGAGCCACAACTTCTGAAGCCCACAAGCCCTAGAGCCTGTGCTCAGCAACAAGAAGCCACCACGAGAAGCTCACGAATTGCAACCAGAGAGTGAGCCCTTGCTCGCTGCAACTAGAGAAAAGCCCACGCAGCAACGAAGACCCAGCGCAGCCAAAAATTAAAGAAATAAACAAACATTAAAAAAAAAATAAGAACAAATGGTAGAAACACAAAACAAGTGGCAGGATCCCAGACTCACACCCAATCGTGTGAATAATTATTTTAAACGTTAGAAGGTCTATACACTTACAATCAAAAAGTAGAGATTGTCAGATTGGATAAAAATGCAAGATTTGAAATAGGACATTTATAAGAAACACTTTAAATAAAAAGACACAGATACAGATACACAGATACAGTTCCTACCAGTTTGACAAGTATAAAATGATCGGGGGAAAAGATGCCACNTTGTCAGATTGGATAAAAATGCAAGATTTGAAATAGGACATTTATAAGAAACACTTTAAATAAAAAGACACAGATACAGATACACAGATACAGTTCCTACCAGTTTGACAAGTATAAAATGATCGGGGAAAAGATGCCACACTCATACTAATATCAAGAAAGGTGGAGTGGTTCTGTTAATACCAGACAACATGGACTTCCAGACAGGAATATTATTAGAGATAAAGACCCTCCATGATGATAAAAGGTCAATTTGTCATGAACATTCAATAGTCTTAAACACACATACGTCCAATAATTGAGCTTCAAACTAGATGAAGCTAAAATTGACAGAAATGAAAAGAAAAAAAAAGATAAATCCACAATCATAACTGGAGAATTCAACTCTCTAATGGGAAAATAACCCAAAGGACTTCCCTGGTGGTCCAGCAGCTAAGACTCCATGCTCCGGAGATGCAGGGGTCTCAGGTTCGATCCCTAGTCAGGGACTAGATCCCACATGCCGCAACTAAGACTGCGGAGCCAAATAAATTAAAAAAAAAAAAAAGGTACGGGCACTCCTTTAGTGATGATGAAAATGTTCTGAACTGGACAGACGCAGTGGCTACACAACCTGTACTAAATGTACTAAATACCATTGAACTGTACACCTTAAAGTGGTTAATTTTATATTATGTGATTTTCACCTGGGCTTTTAAAAAAATGAAGAATATGTATATTACATGCATGCCTATATATTTATAAATATATAGAAGATGGTTGGGTAAGATACACACCAAATTGTTAACAAGTTATTCCTGGAGCAGGGAGGAAGGAAGGACTTTCCTCTTTCTTTGTTTTTACAATAAGTATGTATCTTCTCTAACATAAGAACTTTTACAAAGTAATAGTATCAGACACTTAATGACATTAGAAAGATCTCTAGAAGAAAACAAGGCCTGAGGCCACACTGTGGCAAGTATGTGGTTCTAGAAAGAAGACTAGGACCCCAGATACACCCCCAAAAGAGGGCTAGAAAGAGAGGGGAAAAAACAAAACACAGGCTTGTTCTGCTACTAACTGTCCTAGGCAAGCGCTTTCTCCTTGGAGAATTNTTACTGGAACAGGGAGTTGAATACTAGGTCAGCTTTCCTGGAACGGAAAGCCCCAAAATTTTAAAAAGGGACAATAAATGCCAGGTGTCTCACTGCAATGTTTGATCAGCAACCTAAGAAACAGGATCTAGCTCTAGGAAACAGGATCTTGATGCTAACAACAAATATCACCAATAGTTATATAGCCTTACTTACCTGCCAATCAATCATGCTTTGCCGGGTAGCCTAGCCCCACTCCTCCCCTGCACAATAGGATAAAAGACTCCCAAAGTGGCCGTTCGGGGCTCCCCACCTTCGATTGGCTTGGTGGGGGCCCGGATCTGAAATTGTCAATAAACTGCTTCTTTCTGAACTCCGACTGGTGGTCTCTATTGGCAGCTAGTCCCTTACAGCTGTTTGCTATGACCAGTGCGTTCTCTTGGCAAAACTCTATTAGCCTTTGCCCTGCTTCATTCCGTACTCCAAGGCCAAATTTGCCTGTTACTCCGGGTGTTTCTTGATTTCCTACTTTTGCATTCCAGTCCCCTATAATGAAATGAACATCTTTTTTGGGTGTTCGTTCTAAAAGGTCTTGTAGGTCTTCATAGAACTGTTCAACATCAGCTTCTTCAGCATTACTGGTTTGGGCATAGACTTGGATTACTGTGATACTGAGTGGTTTGCCTTGGAAACAAACAGAGATCATTCTGTCGTTTTTGAGGTTGCATCCAAGTACTGCATTTTGGACTCTTTTGTTGACCATGGTGGCTACTCCATTTCTTCTGAGGGATTCCTGCCCACAGTAGTAGATATAATGGTCATCTGAGTTAAATTCATCCATTCCAGTCCACTCTAGTTCGCTGATTCCTAGAATGTCAACGTTCACTCTTGCCATCTCCTGTTTGACCACTTCCAATTTGCCTTGATTCATGGACCTGATTTTCCAGGTTCCTATGCAGTATTGCTCTTTACAGCATCGGACCTTGCTTCTATCACCAGTCACATCCACAACTGGGTATTGTTTTTGCTTTGGCTCCATCCCTTCATTCTTTCTGGAGTTATTTCTCCACTGATCTCCAGTAGCATATTGGACACCTACTGATCTGGGGAGTTCCTCTTTCAGTATCCTATCATCTTGCCTTTTCATACTGTTCATGGGGTTCTCAAGGTAAGAATACTGAAGTGGCTTGCCATTCCCTTCTCCAGTGGACCACATTCTGTCATCCCTCTCCACCATGACCCACCCGTCTTGCGTGGCTCCACAGGGCATGGCTTAGTTTCATTGAGTTAGACAAGGCTGTGGTCCTAGTGTGATTAGATTGCCTAGTAGGTATAATACAGGCTAAATAGACGCCCAGACTTGCCCCTCACTTTCACACCATTGGCCTCAGTTTCACAGATTATTAGGAATCTCATTCCTGCCTCAGGATCTTAGACTTGCTGTACACAGACCTGGACTCCTTTCCCCATTTGCTTACTCCCTCAGTTCACTTGAGTCTCTGGTTTAACATCAGCTCTTCTGAAAGGCTTTCTACTACCACCTGTCTAAAATGGCATCCGTGCCCCCCGTCACTCTCTGACTTGATCTATTTCATCTTTACCAGACTTACTGGCACCTGAAGGCATATTGTGTATTTATTCACTCACTCATTTGTCTCTCCCCCTGGAATGTAACCTCATGGAGGGTAAGAGCTTTGTCACGCTCATCTGTGTATTACCAGTGCCAAAAACAGTGACTCAACAGAGTAGGTGTGTTAACCTAATGAGTAGATTCCTATCTCAAAAGGTGGCTGACAGCATTTAAGGAGGCGTATGGACTTCCCTCCTGGCTCAGTAGGTAAATAATCTGCCTGCAGTGCAGGAGACTTGGGTTCAATCCCTTGGTTGGAAAGATCCTCCGAAGTAGGAAATGGCACCCCACTCCAGTATTCTTGCCTGGGAAATCCTGTGGACAGAGGAGCCTGGTGGGCTGCAGTCCATGGGGTCACAAGAGTCAAACAAAACAGTGACTAAACCAAACCATGACTTACAAGAGTGCTTTATAAGCAGTTTAGGTCACTGAAAGAAAAAGAAAAGCGTGTCCAGGTGGAAGTGGAGAATCCACAGAGGCACAGACAGACAGCTGGGCCTCCAGGATTTCGTTGTGTAGTTTGCAATAGATTCTCACACCGGTCACAAGGAAAGAAGTCTTTGAATGATGGTAAAGAGGAAAGACTTATAGAGATTCAGTAGGAAACTCAGTCGAGTGCTGGATTCATCTGGACACGTTGGTTGTAATTAGCAGGAGCCCACACGAACCAGCTCAAGGGGAAAAGGAGGATCCATTGATTCCTGTAACTGAAAGGCAGGTGATGCTGCTGGCTCTGGAGACCTCAAGAAATTGAGCTCTGGGGGTGGGCAACTCTCCTCCTCACTCCCTATTTCCTGGGTCCTCCCATCTCTCAATTCTCATTCTCTGAGCTTGTTTTACCTGTCTCAAACAGATCCTCACTGGAGAAGTGAAAAAAGGACCTTAGCAGTTCTGGATTGTATGTGTAGAAATGGCCACCCCATCAGGATCTATTTAGAAAAATTGGGGGAAGGATTCTGATTGACCCATCCCTGAACCAATCACTGTAGCCAAGGAGATGGTGTGCTGTGATTGGCAAGACAGCACAGCCCCTGTGATGGAGTGTGGGAGGAGCAGTTCCCGAAAGAGAGAGAAAGTGGTGCTTGCCAGGCAGGCTCCCCAAGATGGGAAGCAATGGAACCAGGGCTTCTGCCCAGGTCAGTCTGATGAGAGTCGATACCCTCAGTCACCAAGCAACACAACTTCCTGGTCAAAGTCAAGGTCAGTATCCTGCTAGGAGAAGGAAAAACCACCAATCCAGTTGCTCACTTTTTTTTTAGAAGGATGAAACGACTAATGGATAGAAGCTTTCTATGGGGGAGAGGATGAAAAGAAAACAGCTAACGGATTGAATGGACTTCCAACCTTGGTCTACAGAGGCTATTTGAATGGCTTCTATAGCAGACAGGTACTAGATCAAACCATGGTCAATACCAGGATGTCCCAAGCCAGACTGGAGAGAAGTGGGCACAGATGAGTCACTGCAAGCAGATGGTGTCCCCCTGAGAGAGCTGCAGGAGATCATGGATGAAATTGGGAATGTTGGTTGGCAGGAGTGGGGACCTGTCATTGCCAGTGGCCACAAAGCTAGAGAAAACATCAGCTCACAGATGCGACCTCCACCTTCAGAGCGCCACAGCGGGGCCCGGGGAATCCCAGCTCAGATGATGCAGCTCAGCCTCCAACTGAACCAAGCTGGTGGCGACTGGAATAAAGAAGAGAAGGCCGTGGGCTCAGAAATAACCTACAGGGGAAGGAATGAATGGGGTGTGGAAGCAAGAGCGGCTGCCCACCTGCTGCCCAGAGGACTCACACCTGAGGGTCTACTGGAGTCCTCCGAGGTCAAGGGGGTGAGTCAGCTGTGCAGAGGGGAGCTGAGGCTCTAGTTTCCATGGGGTGATGCACCCAGGAGAGAGAAGGTTTTTGGAGTTGCTCCATCCTGGCTCCAACCCCAGCTCTGCCACCAGTTTAGACGAGGTCAACTTAGGCTGGTTGCGCTGAGCCTCCGTTACCTCACCTATACCATGAGGATAGTCACACCTCACGCTAAAAGCAGTGTTGAGGATTTAAACTGATCTTTTTTAATATCCAAAGAAAATTTACCCCAACTTTCATAAAACAGAATTTGTGCTACAAGACATTGCATTTTTAAAAAATGTACCTGGCAGGTACTTCATGCTGAAGAGATGGGGAAACAATGGAAACAGTGAGAGGCTTTATTTTGGGGGCTCCAAAATCACTGCAGATGGTGACTGCAGCCATGAAATTAAAAGATGCTTGCTCATTGGAAGAAAAGTTATGACCAACCTAGACAGCATATTAAAAAACAGAGACATTACATTGCTGACAAAGGTCCATCTAGTCAAGGCTGTGGTTTTTCCAGTGGTCGTGTATGGATGTGAGAGTTGGACTGTGAAGAAGGCTGAGCGCCCAAGAATTGATGCTTTTGAACTGTGGTGTTGGAGAAGACTCTTGAGAGTCCCTTGGACTGCAAGGAGATCCAACCAGTCCATCCTAAAGGAGATCAGTCCTGGGTGTTCATTGGAAAGACTGATG
>SJYW01012626.1:283811-304583 GCA_006410735.1 Raphicerus campestris
CACGCCTCCCACCCACCCACCCTTGTGCCAAGTGCTAGAGATCTTGTTCACAAACAAATGAGCTAATATGTACAAAGACACTTTGTAAAATCCGCAGCGCTCTTGGTGGACTACGGAGAAAAGCTTTGGAATAAAGTCAGACTCCAGATTTCTTACTTTCAAATGTCAGAGGGTCTTAAAGGATGGCTTTGGCTATGGCCAACTGTAACACACAAAATTCAGAAGGCAGAAGAAGAAAAAAGAGTATTTCATTTTACTCTCCCCAGATGGCAATTTGGTTTTGTGGTTCCGTAACCTAATTAACGGCACTGGTGTCACAATGGAGGAAGGCTCACGAGAACATCATCGTAGTTTTCTGATGTGCTCTGCAGAGGGGACAGCTCAGAAGGTAATCTCTAAATCACACTCACAGATTGCCTTTGTGTGTTCTTGAAACATTATTATCCAAGAACGTTTTGAGACCACCCCCAGGAGAGAGCCAGCGGGCAAAAGGTATGAGAATATTACTGTCAACTGTTTAGAGAGTTTTGAGGGAAGTATTTCTAACAGGGCTTTCACTTTCAAATCTTAATCCTTTTGGACCTCTACAAACAGTCTACCCGGCTCCTTTTTCTTAAGTCTGAGAATGCCTCTGGCAAAAGTAGACTAAGGACATTTCAAGGGAACGAGCAATAAAGAGGACAGATCTGAGATGCTAGGAAGCTCTCCATGGTCCAACTCTCCCCATCACCCTGGCTTTGATTTTTCATGATCATTCCAACTGCTTGTGAATCTCTGAAGCCTGTCAGCCCTGATCCTGTGCCTAGAATCACATGTGGGACACACTCCCTTCTCATAAAAAAATCTTAAATTAAATCCTCATGTCCTTTGATAGCATCCCTCAAAAGCAAAATCACCTGCCCAATTACCCATAAAGCACCTTTAGCCACTGCATAGAAAAAGGGGAACACAGCAGACTTGACGCACCTAAGATTCTATTTTCAGAGGCACACACCATCGAATATATTTGTTAGTATAATTAATTTCAGCCATGCCTACCAAGAAATTTTTAAATTATATTGCTATTTGAATAAGTGATGTGATTATAATAAACTAACATTCTTTTTTGTTTAAAAAAAAAAGAATGCATATTTATTGTCAAGTGGTAGGAAGAAAACGAGAGAGGTATGGAAACCATTATTGTGAAGGCTTGAACAACCACAATTTACTGCGAAGAGATAAAAACCAAACACCTCAGCCATATTATCACCATAATTGTCTGCCGTTTACCCATCCTGTAAAACAAACGGATCATGAAATGTGAGAGCACGTCTCAAAACATACATAGGAGGTGTTAGGGTGATTATGCGTAGGCTGCCTGACTTAATTGTAAATTGTTTTGCTTTCCACGGGGAAGTGAGAAGGTATTAATTAGCAGTGGTTTCGACAAGATTGAAAGTCCGTGGACTTTGACTGAGTGAGAACTCTGCAGAGGTGTCTGCAACCTTCTGAGGATTTTCAAAAAAAATTTTTTTAGCTTTTAATGGCATTTTGTTGTTTGTTAATCCCTGGTGTGGGTACAAACCAGAAGATCCAAGATTTGATAAATGTACAAGTGGCTCATATCTTAAAAGGAGCTTTTCTCTCCTAACTGCAGATGGCAAAGGCAAAAGCCAGATTCCATCAGGCAGCCCTGGGGAGCTGCAGACAAAAATTCGGGCACGGCCACCATGCCAGCTGTCTCCTCCAACTTTAGAGGTGCTGGCACCAAAGCGGGATCTGACTTGACACTCCTCTCCTTCCTACCCCATCACTCTGTTCCCTGCCTTTCCCACCAACAGGTTTTTATTCTCAGCAGCCAAGATAATTTATTGGTTTCCACTGTTCTCCTTGGCTGAATCCTCCGGTGTACCAGCCCTCTGCTTTTCTGGACAGACTGTCTGTAATTCAGCTGGCATCTCATCGTCTCAACAGCACCTTGCTACTCTCCCATCCTTTCTCCAGAGTCGTGATTCTTTCTTGCCTCCCGAGTCCAAGAGGAATAACAAGCGAAGAGACACCATCCAGTTTGGGTTAAACCCAATGGGAAATGAACGCTTCCGCTGTTTTGGCTCTTTGTTGAAATAAGCTCCGTTTCTGCCCTCACGCAGAGAGCAAATCAGCTTCACGAGGGCCACTCACGTCACCCTTGTCCTCCTGGTCTCCATGACAATTCTGTGATTCCCATTCGCAGGTGTGTTTCTTAATCTTGTCCTCACAGAGAGTTTTCTGAGCCTCACGGGGCCCTGTTTTACCTGGATCATCAGCGCCGTCCTCCCTGGTGGCTCAGACAGTAATAATAATAGTAGTAAAATCCGCCTGCCATGCAGGAGACCTGGGTTCAATCCCTGGGTTGGGAAGATCCCCTGGAGAAGGGATGACTACCCACTCCAGTATTCTTGCCTGAAAAATCCCATAGACAGAGGAGCCTGGCAGGCTACAGTCCATGGGATCGCAAAGAGTCGGACATGACTGAGCAACTAAAACTTTTCTTGATGGAAGCAAAAATAAAACCATTATGGGAGGAACTTCCCTGGTGGTCCAGTGGCTAAGATTCCCAGCTCTAAATGCAGGGGGCCCAGGTTTGACCCCTGTGGGGGGCGGGTAACTAGATCCCACACGCAGCAACTAAGAGTTCACATGCCAAACTAAGGACCCTGAAAGATACAACGAAGATCAAAGGTCCCAAGCACTGCAGTGAAGACCCAGGGCAACCAAATGAATAAACAAATATTTTAAAAATTATGGTACAGATTCTCTGGTTGTGGTGGCTTAGAAACTAAGTCGTGTCCAACTCTNTTTTAATGGCATTTTGTTGTTTGTTAATCCCTGGTGTGGGTACAAACCAGAAGATCCAAGATTTGATAAATGTACAAGTGGCTCATATCTTAAAAGGAGCTTTTCTCTCCTAACTGCAGATGGCAAAGGCAAAAGCCAGATTCCATCAGGCAGCCCTGGGGAGCTGCAGACAAAAATTCGGGCACGGCCACCATGCCAGCTGTCTCCTCCAACTTTAGAGGTGCTGGCACCAAAGCGGGATCTGACTTGACACTCCTCTCCTTCCTACCCCATCACTCTGTTCCCTGCCTTTCCCACCAACAGGTTTTTATTCTCAGCAGCCAAGATAATTTATTGGTTTCCACTGTTCTCCTTGGCTGAATCCTCCGGTGTACCAGCCCTCTGCTTTTCTGGACAGACTGTCTGTAATTCAGCTGGCATCTCATCGTCTCAACAGCACCTTGCTACTCTCCCATCCTTTCTCCAGAGTCGTGATTCTTTCTTGCCTCCCGAGTCCAAGAGGAATAACAAGCGAAGAGACACCATCCAGTTTGGGTTAAACCCAATGGGAAATGAACGCTTCCGCTGTTTTGGCTCTTTGTTGAAATAAGCTCCGTTTCTGCCCTCACGCAGAGAGCAAATCAGCTTCACGAGGGCCACTCACGTCACCCTTGTCCTCCTGGTCTCCATGACAATTCTGTGATTCCCATTCGCAGGTGTGTTTCTTAATCTTGTCCTCACAGAGAGTTTTCTGAGCCTCACGGGGCCCTGTTTTACCTGGATCATCAGCGCTGTCCTCCCTGGTGGCTCAGACAGTAATAATAATAGTAGTAAAATCCGCCTGCCATGCAGGAGACCTGGGTTCAATCCCTGGGTTGGGAAGATCCCCTGGAGAAGGGATGACTACCCACTCCAGTATTCTTGCCTGAAAAATCCCATAGACAGAGGAGCCTGGCAGGCTACAGTCCATGGGATCGCAAAGAGTCGGACATGACTGAGCAACTAAAACTTTTCTTGATGGAAGCAAAAATAAAACCATTATGGGAGGAACTTCCCTGGTGGTCCAGTGGCTAAGATTCCCAGCTCTAAATGCAGGGGGCCCAGGTTTGACCCCTGTGGGGGGCGGGTAACTAGATCCCACACGCAGCAACTAAGAGTTCACATGCCAAACTAAGGACCCTGAAAGATACAACGAAGATCAAAGGTCCCAAGCACTGCAGTGAAGACCCAGGGCAACCAAATGAATAAACAAATATTTTAAAAATTATGGTACAGATTCTCTGGTTGTGGTGGCTTAGAAACTAAGTCGTGTCCAACTCTTGAAGCCCCATGGACTGTAGCCTGCTAGGCTCCTCTGTCAATAGGTTTTTCCAGGCAAGAATACTGGAGTGGGTTGCCATTTCCTTCTCCAGGGATTGATTCTTCAGGTCAGCGGGGACAGAGTCTAACCATGCGGGCAGTGGACCTGGTGGTCAAATTCAGACTGTCATCTGTGGCGATCCGTCTTCCAAGGAAAACCATCCAGAGCGTGTGTAACTTGGGTTAACCTCACTGTCACAGACAAAGCGAAGTGCTAACATGGAAGTGAAAAATGATTCCAGGAGATGCAGAATCCTGCTGGGCTCTGTATAGTTTGTGTTTCATACCAACCCCCACTGTTTTTCTAGTTTTAAGCAGAGACTTCCATCAGTCCATTCGTTTTGATGACAGATTTCAATGAACTGAACCGCCCATGGGGGCATCTGGATGGACCTGGAAGCAGGTAGATGCCCACAGCCCACCAACACGCAGCACCAGGCAACAGATCACATGTCAGGAAACGTCAAAGCGCGGCACCCTTCCAGCCCAGCTGTGGGACTCCACCAGCACGCATCTGCACCTCTCCTTTTACATCAACATATCCCCGAGGCCTCTGAGTTGTCAGTTAAACATTTCAGACAAAAACAACATGAAGGGTTAACATTTTAAAACGCTGCCTGCGAGTGAGGGTTGGAACAGGGTGCTGGAGAGAGGCAAACCTTGGACGTATGTCTAAAAATAATATCCGCATCCCTTCTGCAGCTTTAATTATTTTTACACCCCTGGTGAGTTGTCTGAAGGCTGAGTTGGGAAGCTCTTACAAGCCTCTCCTGTGGTCCCTGACACTTGGTTATTACTTTACTTAAAGCAGACATTTAGGCAAGGAGGCCAGAAGACTGAGGCCCAGAAGGGGGTTTGGGAGCATCGTCAAATCCACCTACAGCCATTGGCAGGATGGACACCAGCTCCCTAAACAGCTGTGGTTCTCAGTGTATACCTGTGGCTGATTCATGTGGAGGTTTGACAGGAAATAGCAAGACTCTGTAAAGCAATTATTCTTCAATAAAAGATAAATTAATTAAGAGAGAGAGAGAGAAAAAGAATCCTTCAGAAGGGTTAGATCTCCCTCTCTGCCGCTTTTCAGGGCTGGGGGCGCCATGAAGATGGAGCTCTTCCTCACGCTGACCATGGAGCCCCTGCCTTCTGATTGGATCAGCACCGAGGACGTTTAGAAAACAGCCTCTCAGGATGAATCTTAAAGACAGCACTGAGAGAGTGCAGTCAGCGGCTACAGAGAGTCTACTCTAGGACTCTACACGACTCCTTCATTCTAACATAAAAACACAAACACAATTCCCTGATGCCGATGGGAGTCACAGCAGTCATTATTCTTTGCAGGGGCTGGGTCTGTCACTGGGAGGACCTTCTGCAGCGCTGGGTCTGTACTACACTCTGGAAGTGTTTACCTTGTAAAGGCTTATCAGGTGTACACTTGGGATAGGTTCATTCACTGTAAGTTACAGCACATTAGTTACGTCTTCATATAATTTCTCTCTCCTTCTAGCTCATATACAATGAAACCTGTCAAATATACAGAAGTGTACAGGGAACGACATTGATGCTGAAGCTGGAGCTCCAATACTTTGGCCACCTGACAGGAGGAACTGACCCACTGGAAAAGACCCTGATGCTGGGAAAGTTCAATTCAGTTCACCCTAGCCGCTCAGTCATGTCCAGCTCTTGGTGACCCCGTGGACTGTGGCACACCAGGCTTCTCTGTCCATCACCAACTCCTGGAGCTTTCTCAAACTCATGTCCATCAAGTCGGTGATGCCATCCAACCATCTCATCCTCCATCATCCCCCTCTCCTGCCTTCAATCTTTCCCAGCATCAGGGTCTTTTTCAATGAGTCAGTTCTTCCCAACAGGTGACCAAAGTACTGGACTTTCAGCTTCAACATGAGTCCCTCCAATGAACATTCAGGACTAATTTCCTTTAAGTTTGACTGGTTGGATCTCCTTGCAGTCAAAGGGACTCCAAGAGTCTTCTCCAGTACCATAGTTCAATAACATCAATTCTTCAGTTCTCATCTTTCTTTATAATCCAACTCTCACATCCATACATGACTACTGGAAAAACCATAGCCTTGACTAGACTGACCTTTGTTGGTAAAGTAATGTCTCTGCTTTTTAATATGCTGTCTTGGTTGGTCATAGCTTTTCTTCCAAGGAGCAAGAGTCTTTTGATTTCATAGCTGCAGTCACCATCGGCAGCAATTTTGGAGTCTCCCCAAAAACAAAGTCTCTGAATGTTTCCATTGTTTCCCCATGTATTTGCCATGAAGTGACGGGACCAGATGCCATGACCTTAGTTTTCTGAATGTTGTTTTAAGCCAACTTTTTCACTCTCCTCTTTCACTTTCATCAAGAGGTTCTTTACTTCTTCTTCACTTTCTGCCATAAGGGTGGTGTCATCTGCATATCTGAAGTTACTGAAATTTCTCCTGGCAATCTTGATTCCAGCCTGTGCTTCATCCAACCCAGCATTTCTCATGATGTACTCTGCATATAAGTTGAAGCAGGGTGACAATATACAACCTCAATATACTCTTTTCCTGATTTGGAACCAGTCTATTGTTCCATGTCCAGTTCTAACTGTTGCTTCTTGATCTGCATACAGGTTTCTCAAAAGGCAGGTCAGATGGTCTGGTATTCCCATCTCCTTAAGAATTTTCCAGTTGGTTGTGATCCATACAAATGCTTTCGCATAATCAATAAGCAAAGGTAGATATTTTTCTGGAATTCTCTTGCTGGGAAAGACTGGAGGCAAAAGGAGAAGGGAGCAGCAAAAGATGAGAAGGTTTAGACAGCATCCCTGGCCCAATGGACATGAGTTTAAGCAAACTCCAGAAGATAGCAGAAGACAGAGAAGCCTGGTGTGCTGCAGTCCATGGGGTCACAAAGAGTCAGACATGACTTAGGGACTAGACAACAGGTGGCCACCTGGACTTTGTGACTGGCATGAAGTGGTGGGGCCAGTCTTGAGGGACTCAGCTATTCACCTGTGGGGTCTGCGCTAACTCCAGTTAGTTAGAATCAGAATTGAAATAAATTGTAAGACACTCAGTATCGGAGAGCTGGAGAACTGCTGCTGCTGCTGAGTTGCTTCAGTCGAGTCCGACTCTGTGCGACCCCATAGATGGCAGCCCACGAGGCTCCCCCGTCCCTTGGATTCTCCAGGCAAGAACACTGGAGTGGGTTGCCATTTCCTTCTGAGAAATGGAGAACTGGTGTGAGGCAAAAAAAAGTCACACCTTTGCTGAAAGCATTTTGGCACACACCTGGAAACAGAACTGGAGGGAGACAGGGCATGTGTGTCTCCAGCTTTACAAGACACCACCAAATGTTCTTTCAAATCTGCGTCAACTTGTGTTTGTACAGAATAAACGAGAGCTTGTGTTTCTCTCCATTCTTGACACTCTCAGTATTGTGACGCTTTAAAATTTTTGCCTATCTGATAGGTGTGAAAAACAGTATCTCGTTGTTGCTTTGGTTTGCACTTGACTGATTTCTAGTAAGATGGACCTTCTTCCCCATATATTTATTCGCTATGCAGATTTCCTTGTCAATGAGTTATTTGTTCATTTTCTTTGTGCATTCTTCTATTGAGTTTTTGTTTTCTTGTAGGAATTCTTCATATACTCCAGAAACCACATCTGAATCAGTTATTGCTTTTCCTCATCTGTGCCTTAGATTTTAATTTAGTCTCTTTATGTCCAGAGACTTTGTTTTATTATCATCAGATTTATCCATTCATATTTTCCTCTACTTTGTACTTCTTTGTGTGTCTTAAGAAATCCTTTCCTACATGAAGGCCAAAAAATATATTTTTCTACATTTTCCATTAAGAGTTTTCTAATATTATTTTTTACATATCAGCTTTCATCCATCAGAATTTATTTTTGTATACATTATGGAGAGGGAAATAATTTTTATATGGATTATTAATTGGCCTTTATCCTTTCCTCACTAATGTGAATATTAGTTTCCATATACATTGGTTTTTCTCTCTTCTTCCTAGTCTATTCTGTTACCCTATCACCTTATCTTTTGTGTTATTAGTATACTATTTTAAACCCAAAAACTCTATAAAGGTTTTGGTACCTAGTAGGGCAAGTTCCCCACTCTTTCTTTCTTCAACAAATTGTAGGGTGTTCTTGGCCTTGGCTTTCACATGATGTTTTGAGTAAGTATGGGAGAGTTCTGTAAGAATTACTGTTTAGATTGAATTCAATTTATAAATTAAATTGGAGTAGAATTAATATCTTTATTATTAACACATTAAAGATTAACAATCTTCCATATGATTTATGCTTGCTTTTAACAAAACAAATTTTCCTCTGGTCATATTTGTACTTTCTCCATGAAGGTTTTGTAAGACCTATCTATCCACAGTTATTGGAAATATATTTATTTGATGTAGTATTTTTCTTCTATTTGTTTTGTGTGCCTTTTCCTTCTATGACGTTTTCTAACTGGTCTCTATTGTTATAGAGAAATGCTATTGACTTTATATTTTTATTTCATATTCCTGAACATTGCCAATCTCTTATTAATATGGAATCTAAGTTTTCTGGTTTTTCACTTGCTATCCTGGGATCCCATGGGGTTTAGCATTAGTCCCAGATCTCCTATGCTTATTTATTTGGGGCTTGCTGAATGGCTTGTGGGATCTTATTTCCCCAATCAGGGATCAAACCTGCACCCTCAACAATGAAAGCATGGAGTCTTAACTACTGGGCCACTGAGGAATTCCCTCTGGTCACTCATTTTTAACGTGATAGTATTTAGCAACTGCATTCATGTAGAGCAGAATGGACCTGGCAGACCTCACCTTTGTAATTCCAGCTTCTGCAGGGGTCTTGCCTACGTCTCATCTGAGACCTCCAGGTCTTTGCGCAGTAAACAAAGTTCTCACGTTAACACAAAGCTTAATGTGAGAGATGGGCGATGATAACCATCTTTCTTTTCCTGACTTTCTACGGGCCAGGTAACTGACGCCTCCCTTTCTTTATAGGATAATGAACAGGGCACTGGCTGGGAGCACAAAGGTGCTCGAGCCGTCTTTGTTTGTGGTCTCATGAATATACGGTTGGCTCGCCATGGTTATACTAAGTTTATGAAATTATTTCCGTAGCGTCACCTCTTTTCCTAGTCTCTGTAACAGCTTTTATGAGATGAGAGCTCTCTATTTTTTGAAGTTTTGTTAGGGCACATCTGTAAAACAGAATCCAGCCCTCTGGTCTGTATGTACTGGGTTTGGGATATGGTTTGTGGGAGTATTTTTGATTGTCAATTCAATTTCTTTAATAGTTTGGTGTATTTAAACCTTCTTGCGTCAATTTGGTAGTCTATATTTTTCTAGAAGATAATTCATGTCATGTCAACTTTCAAGTTTGGGGGTGTCAGTTATTCATTGTAGCCTCCTGATTAAAAAGAAATTCAACTGTATCTGTTTACCCATTTCTATACCTACATTTATTTATGCCTTTCTGATACACTTCTAAACCTTGCTAGAAGCTGGTATATTTTATCTAATTAAAAAGCCAGCTTTACAAAATACCCTTTCTTTTTGATCCTAGTGTTCTATTTCACTGGTTTTCATTAATTGCACTTTTTCCTCTATTAAAACAAAAAACAGCATTTTAAGATAAGCAATAATTCATTGCACATTCCAATGTATTTAATGAATTTTTGTGCTGTTTCTCATTTTTCTTCTTTTTCTCATGCTTCTTCTTATGCTTTTCTTCTTTTTTCACTTCCTCTGATACAGAGTATCTGCTGATAATAAACTCTCTTATTTGTTGTGCATCTGAAAATGTTGCTATTTAGCCCTGGCTGCTGAATGATGGCTTTGCTGGGTATAGAATCCCAGGGAAGGTCTTTTTAAGAAGTTTTCTTCATTGGGCTCATTGCATTTTATAACTATACACACTGTGTGATTATTTGAAAAATGTCCACCCCCAACCAGAATGATTTTTGTGTTTCGTCCTCCGCTGTGTATCCTAGTCTCTAGAGCAATGCCAGGCACACAGTAGGCACTCAATAAACTGTGCAGTGAATGAAAGCGTGACTGAGTGAGTCCTTCACTGGGCCGTCTATTTTCTGATGACAGACAGAGTGCCTTCTGTTTTGTGATGACAAGGTAGCTATCTTCTTCAAGGCTGAGGCCTAGTACCTTGCTTAGTCCCTGACATAATAGCAACTAAGTAAACATTTGTTTGATGGAATAAATTAACTCACCCAAGTTCTAACACAAGAGCATAAGAACAGTGATCTCAGACATCAGTGCCTTTTGAGAAGCAATCCTGGAGGCCGCTTTTGTTGTTGTATAGTCCCTAAGGCACGTCTTGGCTCTGCAACCCCATGGACTGCAGCCCGGCCAGGCTCCTCTGTGCACGGACCTCCCAGGCAAGAATCCTGGTTTGCCGTTTCTTCCCCAGGGGATCTCCGCTGCTCAGGGACAGAGCTGCGTCTCCCGCGTTGGCAGGCAGTCTTTGCCCCTCGGCTGCTGGGGAGCCCTGGGGACCCCTCGGTTCACGTTTCCTTTCTGAAGTTTCTTTCCTAGGGTTAGTGGGAGGGGAATTAGGGGCAGACAAGGAGCTTTCCTAAAAGCAAAACTCTCCTTGGGAAATGAGTGTTCCATTTTACCAAATCTTCACAAACTTTCAAAGATCTATCCTCAGAAAGGAGACTGTTTTCCAGCTTGACCAGGAGCTGGCTGAGTCCTTGTTTCTAAACAGACTACAAGGCATCATCCCTGGCGACTCCTTTAAAGGAAAAGGGTGTCACAACAGGAAAGACAACATCCAGATGCAGGCTTCACAGACAGACACAGTGACTAATAAAATATTTAGCAGCTGCCACTGTGGTCTCAGCGAGGACCGCGGCTGAGCCAGCCGATGCCCCAGCTTGAGGAAGTGCACTGGGATTTTGCAGAAAGGCCCACTTAGGAAGGAGGTAGGGGCCTCTGAGGGTGTTGACCAGGAGGCATTTAAAGACATACCCCTCTGAGAGCACTAATGCAGTTCGATCTGGCCACCTATGAAATAGTCGATCCACGGATTATAGCCCACCAGGCTCCTCTGTCCATCGAGTTCTCCAGAAAAGGATACTGGATTGGATAGCCATTGCTCCTCCAGGGGATCTTCCTGACCCAGGGGTCAAACCCAGGTCTCCTGCGTTAGCAGGCAGATTCTGTACCATATGAGCCCCCAGGGAAGCCCACAGAAGAAACGATTAGGACTCAAAAGATGCCTGACCTGCACACTTGAGGATGCAAAGGTCAGGTGAGTGTCACCAGTGTAAGAGGGTCATTCATAAAGCCCTTAGTCTGTTCATTAGTCTTAAAACTCTGCTCACAATGCCCTGTGGGCTGCTGATTTCTCCATCCTCTGGGTAATTCTAACAATTCTCAAATGTCTCGTCTCACACATGCAGAATCCTAACTGTAAGCAGTTTCTGTAGACCCAGGCAGCTCCCTGTCCCACTCAAATTGTCCCTCAAATTGGAGGGAGCAGTAATCTTATAATGCACACTCTCTTCCAGCTGGTGGCAGAGCTCCAGGGCACATCTCTGCCCTGATTACTCTTAAGACCAAACAGTCCACTGACAGCCATGTTGGAGAAAGACAGAAAAAGAGGAGAAATATGAGGTTTGAAGATGCCAAAGCTAAAATGTTAGCAAGATTTTAGAAACATGTTTTCCTTGGCTCACCGAGAGCAGGACTTTTCGCAAACCATGTCTGCTGCAGCCGTGACGTCTTCTCTGAAACATGGGAGCATAAACAAGGGAAGAATATCCCTGCCAGAGAATGGTGCAGAAGCAGGCGGAACATACATGCCGAAAAGAAAGAACAGAAGAAGACTCAGAAGAGACTGGTCTCTGAGGCATCCAAGTAGGTTTCCCAAACAAGGGAGAGTAGCTATTTCTT
Source organism: Raphicerus campestris (assembly GCA_006410735.1). Classification (NCBI taxonomy): domain Eukaryota; kingdom Metazoa; phylum Chordata; class Mammalia; order Artiodactyla; family Bovidae; genus Raphicerus; species Raphicerus campestris. The sequence goes on from SJYW01012626.1 coordinate 295,900, forward strand.
TGTTAGGAGGGGGGAAAAAACCATCACGGGACACAGTTTACAGTCACCCTTGAATGTCGATAGATGACAAAAATATTATTTTGATCTGCCATCCCATTCGGTTTTGCTTTCCAGAGACATTTCAGCTTTTGCATCCTCAGGAAAGAGACTGACTCAGTGGCTTAAGACATCTTTCAAGTGAAGATTAACAACAACAATAATAATAAAGTAACAAATTGGCTTTGGAGCTTGGCAAACCCAAAAACCATATGCTCTGAGAGTTGCTTCATTCATTGGTAATTAAGTTTTCTTTTCTCCTCCCAAAATGAGACTTTTTCTGGACCCAGCACATAGCTTGAGGCATGGAGCATCTTAATGGGGACTCCTCTCTTCTTTTGAAGATCAAATCCTCACTAGTTTTCTTTGAAGTTCAGAGCCCTGTATGGGATGCAAGACTCGTTAATAAAATAGTAGTACATATTTGGAGTATTTCTACAACCCCAAAGACTTCATCCTGGGAGGGAAATGTATTAAGGACTCACTGACTTTAACAACAACAAAAAAAAAAGATGGCCTCTAACTCAATCTGACATTATGGAACATACATATACTTTCACGCCCCTGACGTCATGCTCCGGGCCACCCAAAAGACTCAGGCGTGAGGATGCCAGGGCATTATCTGCACCTCTTCCAATCAAAGCCCAGCCCAGACGGTCATCACCCCTCTCCACAGCAAAAGTCACTGAGCATTTGGGTGTCTCCACAGTATGTTTGTCTTTGAATCAGAGCAGCCTTGAAACACAGATGTTTTCCTCTTAATCCTGTTTGTACTTTGCAGTGGTCACATTCGAAGTCACTGGGCTGCAGGAAATGCTTCCAGGACTTGATCCCACAAGAGAAACTGCGTGTGCGTGGAGGCATCTGATTGGGGGCTGCTCCTTGCCTCCTGCATTGAGCATAGTTGATTTATCTGAGCAGAATGGATTACAGGGTGAAGATGCACATATAAACGCCTTTTTTGTTTTTTTAATGCTAACCCTATGGGCTCTCATCAAGGTCAGCTCAGGACTGCGGTTTGTGCACTTTTGGATACTCACTCCTCTGCCAGAGAGCCTTCCTGGCTTTCCTGAGAAAGATGACTCAAGAGTTCAGACTGATGGTAGACAGTCTGGACTCGAGCCTTGGACCTGCTGCTTCCTTGCCTGTGTGACCTTGGGCAAACTATTCAACCTCTCTGGGCTGCTTATTGATCAGTAAAGAGGAGCTCATACAGGTATTACATCACAGAGCCATGGCAAAGGTCAAGGGAGACACTGCACAGGGGCGCGGGGGCAGACGCGCAATGCAGATTCTATGTTCTTTTATTTAATCTCTGTCTCTTGGGCCTTTTGTTACTCATCTCAGGCCCTTGATCTCAGAAAGAGCCTGCTCAAGAGTCAGAACCTTGGAATGAAACAGACTGTGTGTGTGTTTCTCCTCTGCCCGCGAAAATGTCCACTTTGCTCCCTCTTTTGGCTCAAGGAGCAAAGGCAGCTAGGAAACACGATATTATCATGTTGCTCACATCCCAGGCATTCTGTGATCCAGAATATGGATCAGCTCTGGAGAGAGGGCTGGTCTTAGATGAATAGGAGGGGGGCAGATAAAGGTCCAGATTCAATAAGCATTAATTGAGAGGCTGCTCTGTGCCAGGAAACTCACTAGGTCTATCCTCTGTGTGCTTTTCTATAATACCCACGACAAAGCCCTAGGACAGTTGCCATTATAACCTCTGTCTTAAAGCAGCAGCAGCTGAGCTTTAGGGAGGCTGATATGTTCAAGATCCAAGAGTCCTCCTCTGCCATCAGGATAAAGTCCTAGATGCTAGAGATGACCCAAGGGCATCATGGAGGCACCCTCTCGCCATCCACCTCACCTCCATCCCCTGTCTTACCTCACTGGGCGTCTTGGGCTCAGTCACTCAGCCGTGTCCAGCTCTTTGTGACTTCATGGGCTATAGCCCGCCAGGCTCCCCTGTCTATGGGATTCTCCAGGCAAGAATACTGAAGCGGGTTGCTATTTCCTTCTCCAGGGGATCTTCCTGAACCATGGATCAAATCCATGTCACCTGCTTTGCAGGCAGATTCTTTACCAGCTGAGCCATCAGGGAAGGCCCACACCTTAAATCCAGCCTTCTTTTTCCTGCCTTGAAGGAGACTAAGTCTCCAATAGCCACAGCACCGCCAGCAGAGAATCCCACCCCCGAGGCACTGAACCCTGTCACCTCAGGCCCCCGTCTTATGGGAGCTGCTCATCTCGTTTGCTTCTCTCCTGCACTGATTCTCAAATGCCACCCTTCTCTCCCTGCTCTCCTTCCTCGGGGTAGCAGTGTGGCCAGCCCTGGGGCCCTCCCCGTCAACTCGGCTCCTGGCCAGGTTAGCACGGCCACGTCCAGCAGGAGGCAGGTCTGACGGTGGAAACACGGGCGCTGACGATTGTTGTCTTGATCAGATTAATGTTGCTCTTCCAGCCAAACCAAACCAGTGGCAACTGTCCAGCAGAGGCTGTGCCACGTAAGACCCCGCCCGCCCCAAGCACCCTGCTGCTCCCTGCACTCTCCTTGTCAAGCCCCACTGCTGGCTCAGGCCCAGGGAAGAGCCCTTCCCCGAATGAGCCCCCTCCACCTGGGCGAGAGGCTCAGGGGCCCCTTCTCTGGGCTCCTGAACATCCCCGACCATAACTCACACACTGCGGTTACCACGCGATCCTGCCACCCAGCTGTCCCCTCTCATCTTTGGTTTCCTTTTCCTCAGCTTCAGCTGCCTGTGGTCCTCTATCAGAAGATGCTAAATGGAAAATCGAGAACTAGACAGTTCCTCAGTCTGCACTGCGGCGGGATGAGACCTGCTGCCCTGCTCGGTTCCTCCGGCGCGTGGGCCCCCGCTCTGTCCCGCGTGCCTGTGTTTGTCAGTCACTCAGGAGCCGTGCTTGTTATTAGCTTTACTGTCACAACGTCTCAGGGCCTGCGTGCAACTCACCTTTGTTTTATTTAATAATTGCCTCCCAAGTGCCAGAGTAGTGATGCTGCCATTTCAGATATTCCCTTACTCTGCCTAACTTATAAATTAAATTCCACCATAGGTATGTACATGTAGGAAAAAACATAATACAACTAGGGTCTGCTACTAGTCACAGTCTCAGGCATCCCTGGGGGTCCTGGAACATACCCCCAGGACCTCTGGATTCATTCACAGATCCATCCCCACTGTGTGGGTTTCTGGAAGGCCCCACAGCGAGCTCTTGCCAGATGGCTGATTCTGGTTTTTATTTTAGTGTGTTTATTGTTTTGGGAAAACATTAAATAATAAGAAATATCATAGATCTTGTGTTCAGTAGAGAAGAACCCACCTGCCGATGCAGGAGCCGCAAGAGATACGAGTTCAGTCCCTGGGTGGAGACGATCCCCCTGGAGAAGGCATGGTGACCCACTCCAGTATTCTTGCCTGGAGAATCCCATGGACAGAGGAGCCCAGAGGGCTACAGTCTATAGGGTCACAAAGGGTCGGACACGGCTGAAGCGACTTTGCAGGCAGCACACGCGCAGAGAAGAAATATTAGAACGAGGATGAGTGGTGTTGTGACCATGAACGTTCATAGGCCCTAAGGAGTCTAGACAAGGATGGGGAACAAATCCCACTGACTGGGTTCCCCATCCATGCTTCTGCTGGTTTTTTTTAGAGAGGGTTAAATAAATAAGAATTGATTCTTCTCCATAACAAAAGGACAAGCGGTGGGTCCTTACTAGCATTGATTCAGCAGCCACCATGCAGAAGCGGGCCCACCCTCCCTGTGGTCCTCCAGGGTTTCCCATCAAGGCACAGTGACTGGCTCCTGCGACTTTAGACCAGCGGCCCCCCACCTCTCTGGCACCAAGGACTGGTCTCATGGAAGACAGTTTCTGCACAGACCCAGGCGGGGCGGAGGAGAGGGAGCACGGTCATGGGCTGGTTCAAGCGTGCATTTATTGTGCGCTTTATGTCTACTATTATTACAGCAGCTCCCCCTCAGATCATCAGGCATTAGATTCTGGAGGTTGGGAACCCCTGCCCTAGACAGGGCAGCCGTGTTCAAAGGAGGAAGAAACAGGGAGCAGAGGTGAGGCCAGCTGCATGAACGCTGACCAGGAGTGCACAGCTTTCCTAGAACCCAGACTGGCCTTGAACCCGAACCCGGGTGTCTTACTGGCCACTGCTGGGAGGGAAAACATTTCCCCACCTTGTTTAATGCATCATTATGATCTGACTTGCTTTTCTTTTTGCCTTTTTGGACTAAAAGTCACATGACATAAAATAACCATTCCAAAGTGAAAAATGCAGTGGCTTTCCGTATATTACCAATGTTGTGCAACCCTCACCTCTATCTAGCTCCAAAGCACTCTCTCACCCCAAAAGGAAACCCTCACCCACCAAGCAGTTACCCCTCACTGCCACTGCCCCTGGAGGAGGAGATGGCAACCCACCCCAGTATTCTTGCCTGGAAAACTCCACAGACAGAAGAGCCTCGCGGGCTCGTCCATGGGGTCGCAGAGAGGCAGACACGAAGGAGCACGCACACGCTGGTAACACCAGTCCGCCTTCTGCCTCTAGGTTCTTCTTGTTCTGCACATTTCAGAGAATGGGAAACATACCATACATGACCTTTTGTCTGTCATTTTTTCACCGAGCATCATGTTTTTGAGGTTCAGCCACGTTGCAGTGTGTACCAGAGCATCACTCCTCTTCATGGATGAACGAGATTCTATTGTATGGATATGGCACAATCAGTTTGTCCACTGACTCACTGGTGGGCACCCGGGATATTTATCGTGTGACTTGAACCCAGGCATCCGGGATCCAATCCGCATCACCCATATGCGAGTGCCTGTAAACACCAAGACCTGGGCTTCCAGCTGAGGAAGCGCTGCTGCCTCTGCGCCCCAAGAAGGGACCGGTGGCTGCAGGGAGTGAACTTGCTCCTGGGGTGGGCAGGGGTCACTCGGGGACCTGCTGGAAACCGTCTTCGTCTACTTCCCAGTCCTTCACAGCCCTGTGAACGCTCGCCTTCGGGAGCCTCTCCCTGCGCCAGGGGAAGCAGTCGCTGTCCTCAGCTGGGGTCGGCCCATCCAGAACCGCACTGGCTGGGGCCCAAGCAAGACCATTCCTCAGCACAGTGTCATTTTATGTGGTTCTTATTAGTAATCAGGTAAGATTCACAGCCAGTGGACTCTTCCTTCTTGCCAGAGGCTGATAAATTGGCTGGATGCAGGAATCATTCTTCAGTAATTAAAAGCCATTATGGCTTGCAGAAGGAAGCAAATTTGGGAGTGCCAACCACGGACCTGGGCACTGCTTCCAGCCAAAGACACACCCACCAGGGGATGGTGATGGGCCACCTCTGATGTGACCCTCAGGATCTCAGATCAGCCATCCAAAGACACTGGTTTCTGCAGAGTCGAGCACTTTAGGGTGTCCCTGGGGGTTTGGAAGCAAAACCCAGTCGGTCCAGGGAGGCAAAAGAAAGCTCTGAATGGGCTCAGCATCCAGGAGGTTTGCATGGAGGGACCATTTCAGCCCCACTGAATGTCTTGCTCTGGAGACCCAGAGCAGGAACTGAAAGTTGGCACGCTGCTGGCTTTCGAACTGTGGAGCTGGAGAAGACTCTTGAGAGTCCCTTGGACTGCAAAGCAATCAAACCAGTCAGTCCTAAAGGAAATCAACCCTGAAAATTCACTGAAAGGACTGATGCTGAGGCTGAAACTCCAATACTTTGGCCACCTGATGTGAAGAACTGACTCACTGGAAAAGACCCTGATGCTGGAAAAGACTGTGGACAGGAAGACAGGGGACGACAGAGGATGAGGTGGTTGGAAGGCATTACTGACTTGATGGACATGAATTTGAGCAAGCTCTGGGAGACGGGAAGGACAGAGCAGCCTGGCGTGCTGCAGCCCATGGTGTTGCAAAGAGACACGGTTTAGCAACTGAACAGCAGCAGCACTGTCCTCCAGCCCCAAGGAAGGATCCTTCTTCCTGGGAGAAGCCAGGAAGGGACAGCTCAGCCATCGGCTTATGGTAAATGAAGCAAAGATTACAGGATGATACACAAAGGCACTCAATGGAGAAACACAGTGAAACCAACTTATTTTTCTCAAAAGCAGAGCTTTTATTTCAACATGACTTCTTACAGCATCATGCTTAAGATTTCAAACTTTTGAGTCAAAAAAACCTGCATTGTGCAGATTGAGAGAATGAATTTATTGTTTCCAGGGGGAATGGTGGGGGGAGGAATAGGCTGGGAGCTTGGGACTGGCATGCGCACACTGTTATATTTAAAATAAAGCGTCTTCCCGTGAAACATAAATAAATAGAAACAAAAATTTTTAAAAGACCTGAGTTTGAATCCTGGCTCTGCAACTTAGTAGCTGGGTGTCCTTGGGTAAGTTCCTTAAACTCTCTGAGCCCCAGTTTTCTCATCCATAGAGCCAAACTAATGTCAGCTTCAAGAGGAGCAAGCAGCATAATCCTGTGAAGTGAGCGTCTGGCACAAGGTGAGAGCCCACAGGTTACCTGGAAGTCAGTTCCCTTCTTCATCTGCCCCCATCCGTCCAGACAGAGCCACCAGGACCCCCACTCTCCAACACCCCCTGTTTCAGTCCTTCAAATCCAAAGTCTCACGGACTCAAACCCTGCTTAGCGGCCCCTCCGTGCCAGGATGGGCTGAGGATTATAAAGTGTGGTTAAGAGTTTCAAGGTCAAATCCTAGCACTTCCTATGAAAATAAAGAGAGAGCAGTCCATTATGTTGTCAAGTTAATACAGTGTGATGAAGCATCTCCCGACTGCACTTCCTGGAAGACTGTAAAAGGCTAATAGATTTAGGGAAACTGTACCTCGGGGAGCGTATTAGACAGCGCTCATCAGTGGATCAAAACTGTCTGCGAGGCTCCCTTCCCAGGGAACACCAGCGCCCCTTAAATGATTGCTTTCCCGCCAACAACCTGGAAATAAATTGTCCTTCATACATTAACTATACACTTACTTTGAATGGAGAATGCACCTTATTTTACCCCAAATGGAAAAGCATGTCCTTTGAAAGCCAAATTCTGCTTCCTTCTAAATTACCATAAAATGACATAAGGCCATATTGATTTCCCCAGCTCCGTCTCTGCTGAGTTCAGATGTACTCGGACACATTTCTATGCCTCTACTGAAGTGTCTTTAATTATTCCAAAGGATGTCTTCATGCATTTAACTTTTAATCGGATATAAAATTAGCCAAGTGTAAAGTTTGCACATATGCTCCTAGGAAGGCGTTGTTTCAATGAGCTTTCATCCTGGGAAGAAATGCCATTTTACAATGAAAATGTTAACAAGAATAACAGAAATGAACTCTTTAGATTTTTTAAGAGTCACCACATGAAATCATCAACTTATTTTCCTCATTTTGTGCAGTCTCAAAATTGCATACGCATTTACACTGAACACTCACTTAGGAGGCAGCGCTCCGATGAGCTGAGGGTTAGTAAGCGAGAGAGCCGCTGACAGGTTTTTGCCCCTTGCTTCTCATGTATCTTCCTGCGAGTTGGGATTTAAGCTCTTCCGTGGGAAGGAGTGTTCAGACTGAGTAATTTAAACACCCTCAGTGGCTAGACAATGCATCATGGCATGCCAGGGGCCAGGCTGGCGGATGGAGCATCCGCCACTGAGTCTCGACTCCTCCTCAGAGACAAGACGCTATGGGAGGAAGTTCCCATGCTACTCCTTCCACAAGCTGTTTGTCAAAACAGTCACACGCCAGCCTAGGTCTTGGAGGAAGGGAGAGAAACCCCATCTCCTGATGAAAAGATGGTCAAAGGACGTGTACAGCTGTCTTGAACCCCCCAGAGCAACCAAGAACATGTGCAAGGCAGAGGTGTTTCTGGAGCCTGAATGGTGCTGTTTGAGGCACACTGGGAGGCTGAACCATGAAAGGCAGGTCAGCAGAGGCGGGTTTACAACCATACTAAGAGCTGCTTAAGGTCATTATCAGACTTTCTACAAAATACATCTGATTTGTCCTTGTTCTTCATTCCTCATTTCTAAGTGTCTCTAAGAATCACTAAATCTTGTCCATTTTAACTTCTAAGCATGTTGCAGACCTCTACAGCTCTTCATCTCCACCAGCACAATGATGTCACCACCACAGCCACCATCACAACAACCTCCATCATCACAGCCGCACCTCCACCGCCTCCATCACCTCCACCTCCATCACCTCCCCCACCACCAGCTCCATCACCTCCAACACCACCGCCTCCATCACCACCATCACCATCACCTCCATCACCACCACCTCCATCACCACAGCCACCATCACAACAACCACCACCATCACAACCACCACCACCATCACAGCCGCACCTCCACCGCCTCCATCACCTCCACCTCCATCACCTCCACCTCCATCACCTCCCCCCCACCAGCTCCATCACCTCCAACACCACTGCCTCCATCACCACCACCTCCATCACCTCCCCCACCACCAGCTCCATCACCTCCACCACTGCCTTCATCACCACTGCCTCCATCACCTCCACCACCATCACCACCATCACCACCACCTCCATCACCTCCATCACCATCATCACCACCACCTCCATCACCTCCATCACCACCATCACCACCACCACCACCACCACCACCACCTCCA
>SJYW01012626.1:319616-332850 GCA_006410735.1 Raphicerus campestris
GCCTCCATCACCACCACCACCATCACCATCGCCTCCATCACTGCCTCCATCACCACCGCCTCCATCACCACCATCACCATCACCACTGCCTCCATCACCACCATCACCTCCATCACCACTGCCTCCATCACCACCACCACCATCACCACCGCCTCCATCACCTCCATCACCACTGCCTCCATCACCTCCATCACCACCATCACCACCACCACCATCACCACCACCTCCATCACCACCATAACCTCCATCACCACCACCTCGATCACCACCATCACCTCCATCACCACCGCCTCCATCACCACCACCACCATCACCACCGCCTCCATCACCACCGCCTCCATCACCACCGCCTCCATCACCTCCATCACCACTACCTCCATCACCACTGCCTCCATCACCTCCATCACCACCATCACCACCACCACCATCACCACCACCTCCATCACCACCATAACCTCCATCACCACCACCTCCATCACCACCGCCTCTATTGCCTCCAATACCACCGCCTTCATTACCTCCATCACCACTGCCTCCATCACCTGCATCACCCTCACCACGACCTCTGCCACCACCACCACATCTGCCCAGCCTGCCCATGCCACCTGCAATGGCCACTGGCTGTTGCAGCCTCACCAACTGTGACTCCTTCCAGTCCACCTGTTCCACTGCAGAGGGATCATTTAAACACCTGACAGCGTCACAGAGCCCACTTAAAGCTCTCTGGTGGCGCCCTGGCACTCTCACGATGGGAACTGATGGTAGAGATTAGGCAGCAACCCATCATTAGCCATAATTTTATCCCTTTCTTCAAAATGTTAATAATGAGGTAAAGAATTACAAGTGAAAGTGAGGTTATCTTTACCTCCTGTACCAGTTCCATTATTTCCCTCCACTCTCTGGAAGCAGTTAGCATCAAAAATTTGGTATGAACAGATTAATTCTTGATTTAATTTTTCTACATATATATGCTATCATAAATAATGCTGGTATTGTTTTGTATATCTTGCACTTTTGTACAAATGACATCAAATATTTCACATTATTCTGAAATTTTTATTTTATGAGATCTATTCATTCTGTTAAGTATGGATCTATTAACAGCTTATGATATTTCACTATATGCATATCTATGATTTATTTATATTTTATACCAATGGTCATTTAGGTTACTTCCGAGTTCTCATTAAACAGACTGTGTTGGGGTAGATGTGGGACACAGATACTAGTTTCTGTCTATCCAGGAACAAACTGTACTCGGTAGAGACCTTCTAATGATTGAACTGTCCAGACATGATTCACATGGGATATAGTCTCTATGCCTGAGCAGAACTATCCAGTTACTTCTTAGAGATGTCTTAGAGACAATTTTCTAGAAATCATTTTATTGAAGCATGATTGATTTGGAGTGTTGTGTTAATTTCTGCTCTGCAGCACAGTGATTCAGTTTGATTCACATATATATGGATATATATTGAATACATAATACATATTAATATATGTAATTGAATACACATATCATGCATATTGATCTAACTGGATACATGTTATATACATATATTCCTTCTTGTGTTGCTCCATGATGGTCAATCGCAGGGCACTACCTATGGCTCCGTGTGCTGCACAGCAGGACCCATCGTCTGTCCATCCTGTGGGCCGTGGTTTGCGTCCGTGAACCCCACACTCCCAGTCCCGCCCTCTCCTCCCCACCCCCACCCCAGCAACCACGAGTCTGCCCTGTGTGTCTGCGAGTCTGTTTCTGTTTCACGGAGAGGTTCATTGTCTCACATCTTAGATTCCACATGTAAGCGATATCACATGATGTCTCTTTCTCTCTCTGATGTACTTCCCTTAGAATGAGATCTCTAGGCCCATCTGTGTTGCTGCAAATGGCATTATTCCATTCTTTTCTGTGGCTGAGTAGTACGCCACTGCACACATGTACCACACCTGTATCCATCCATCTGTTGATGGGCATTCACATCGTTTGCAGGTCTTGACTATTGTAAATAGTGCTGCTGTGACCACAGGGGTGCGTGCATCTTCTTGAATTAAAGTTTCTTCTGGATATATGCCCAGGAGTGGGGTTGCTGGATCACATGGCAGTTAGAGACAATTTCTGCAAGGAACTGAGGATTTATCTGGCTCCTTCTGATTCTAACTCTCTGTCATTCTAGGTATTGGGGGTGTAATCTTTTGCAATCAGGGGTTGGCAAGCTGTAGCCAGAAGGCAAAATTCAGCCTGATGCCTGTTTTTGTAAATACCATTTCACTGGTACACAGCCATGCTCATTCATTTACACTTTGTGTATGGCGTGTTCATGCTGAAACGATCTGGCTGAGTAGTCACATAATAAAACCAGCAACGTTTACTATGCTGGCCCTTTAAAAAAGTGCTAGAAGATCTGGGCTTCACAGCTCGCACTATTTTAAATAAGTCACCCAGCATCTCTTTGCTTTGGCAGCTCACTGTAGTTTCAGAACTCAATGCAATGCCTGGAACACAGCTGGTGCTCAATAAATACTTGCGTTAACAAGCCAGAGGGTGACTGAATGACTGGCAAGACACTCTCTTGCAGCAAGAACACTGAAAAAGGGTCCTCGAGGGCAGAGGTCTCGCCTGTGCCCTTCCCACCTGCCACACCACCCACCCCGAGGGAGACCCTCACCATGTGCACGTTGTCTGGAAGTGGGCAGGTCTGCACAGGCGGCCTTTTATTCATTAAACATGGGCCCCCCCTTTCCTCAGGCTGTGCCCCGTCAGTAAACCAGCAGTCTTGGCCAGCTTGGAGAAGCTTGAGGGAAGAAGCGTTTCCTCTCTTGCCTTCAAACAGATGTACGTCTGGCGGGTCCGACTCAAGAACAGCAACACTGCCAGAGGGCACGGGAGAGCGGGACTAACTGTTCCCTCGCTGAGCCATCCTCTGTCGGGAGTTGGCAAATGCAGAGAGGGCTGGTCAGCGACCTATCCCCACACAGGGCTGAGGACTTACCAAACCCACAGTACGCGACTCCCATCAAAGCAAAACCCAGAGTTTCAAGCCATTCAAACGTATCGCCCCCCAAAAGCTCATAAATGCACAGGGATCTACATCAAGGACAGTGCCAGGGCTGGGCACGACAGATCAGATCTGCAGGAACCAGGCGTGCTTGCTGCTGCCACGGCTCCCTTTGCGGCCTCATCCTTCAAGAAGCATGTCCAGGGCCACCCCCTCTCCAGGAAGTCTTGCCTGACCTCACCTGTAAAACTACCTGCCTCTCAAATTTACGAAGACCCTACAAAGGACTTGTGACTAGTAGTCATGAAATTCCGAGCCATCCTCCACACCTAATGAGTAATCTCAGAGAAGGACAGACGAGGAAGACTGAAAAAAAATCTAATGTCATTTGTTTTACTAGCTTAACTCTCAAGAGTCTTCATCTGAGAAGGAGAATTCCTGCCTCACCTCGACAGAGGCAGAGTTCACTTTCTCAGTCCACATAGCCTGCCTCAACTCTTCCCTAGTTCTATCTACTCATCACACTCACTTCCATTATTAAAAGATGCCAGCTGAAACGAAGTGAATGCTTACGTCTTCCCAAAATTCGTATCTGGAAATCCCAGCCCCCAAGGTGATGGGGAACGACAAGCTCATGCCAGAGCCCTCAAGCATGGGATCATGTTTGGTCGCTCAGCCGTGTCTTTATGACCCAATGGTTCCAGGCAAGAATACTGGACTCGGTTGCCATGTACTTCTCCAGGGGATCCTCCCAGAGCATGGATCAAACCCATATCTCCTGTGTCTCCTGCACTGGCAGGTGGGTTCTTTACTGCTAAGCCACCAAGGAAGCCCGATGGCATCAGTGCTCTTATAGCGAGGCCCCAGAGATCCCTCGCTCCTTCCATTACATGAGGACCCAGCAACAAAGCAGCTGTCCACAAGCCAGGACTCTGGTCTTCATTAGACTCCAAATCTGCCAGCATCTTGACCTTGGACTCCTAACCTCCAGGACTATGAGAAATGTTAATTGTTTAAACCTTCCAGTCTAAGGTAAATTCATTTTAGTAGCCTACATGGACTAAGACGCCAGCCCAAAACACAGTATTGAACATACATTCACTAACAACTGTTTACTAACAATTTCAGGTATTTTAGATTTTTTGTCCCAGAGGAATTTTAAAGCTTCCTGAGGGCAAAGACTACATCTTTTATTTCTCTCGGGTAACAATCACGTAGGAGAGCTTCCTGGTGGGCTGGTGACATTCTACGAGGGATGAGCGCAAGGGTCCTCTTGCTGTTTCGTTGCTCAGCCGTGTCTGATTCTTTGCAACCCCACGCACTGGAGCCCTCCAGGCTCCTTCGTCCATGGGATTTTCCAGTCAAGAGCACTGGAGTGGGTTGCCACGCCCAGCTCCAGAGGATCTTCCTAATCCAGGGGTTGAGCCCATATCCCTTACATCTCCTGCACTGGTAGGCAGGTTCTTTGCCACTAGCGCCACCAATTTTCATCTAAAGTGATGCATTTGAAACGCCCTTCTGAGGGGTCCAACCTGAGGCCAAAAAGCTCTGAGCTCACTTTGCTGCCAGGTGTCAGGTTCCGCCCCGGCCTGGCCCAGCCCCGCTCCCAGGNAGAGGGAGAGAAAGAGAGACAGACAGAGGGATAGAGACAGACAGAGGGAGGACACAGACAGAGGGAGAGAGACAGACAGAGGGAGAGAGACAGACAGAGGGAGAGAGACAGACAGAGCGAGAGAGAGAAGGGGAGAGACAGAGAGCTCTCCTTTCTGCTGCGCATCTGTGTGGCGTCTGGGAGCAGGCTTGTCGGTCAAGGTGGAAGAGCTGGCTGAGTAGCAGCCCTCTTGTCCCGGCAGGCAGGTGCTCAAGCCAGGTGTCACATGTCCCTGCCAAGAGCTGTCTCGCTCTCAGTAATGAATGAGGCAGCCACTGGGGGTAAACTGGGAGCAGAATCCTGCTTTCCACCTGAACTCAGAGCTGGGACTTTGCAAACAGCCAGCGCCGGTCCCCTTGCCGGGGAGCTGCTGATACACGAATTGTCTTTATCCAACTCTGGGGTGGGTTGGGGTGGGGGTTGGTGAGAAGCTGAGTCCTGCTCACCTTCAGTCACTGACTCTGGGGGTCTGGTGGTAACGACCATGTCACCCCTGGAGCTGCAAGGCTAAGAGCCTTTGGAGGGAAACTTAGAGCCCCAGGTCCCCCTCCCGCAGTGTGAGATCATGGCTGATGCCTCTGGTGGCCCTGGGAGCGGGGCTGGGCCAGGCCGGGGCGGAACCTGACACCTGGCAGCAAAGTGAGCTCAGAGCTTTTTGGCCTCAGGTTGGACCCCTCAGAAGGGCGTTTCAAATGCATCACTTTAGATGAAAATTGGTGGCGCTAGTGGCAAAGAACCTGCCTACCAGTGCAGGAGATGTAAGGGATATGGGCTCAACCCCTGGATTAGGAAGATCCTCTGGAGCTGGGCGTGGCAACCCACTCCAGTGCTCTTGACTGGAAAATCCCATGGACGAAGGAGCCTGGAGGGCTCCAGTGCGTGGGGTTGCAAAGAATCAGACACGGCTGAGCAACGAAACAGCAAGAGGACCCTTGCGCTCATCCCTCGTAGAATGTCAACAGCCCACCAGGAAGCTCTCCTACGTGATTGTTACCCGAGAGAAATAAAAGATGTAGTCTTTGCCCTCAGGAAGCTTTAAAATTCCTCTGGGACAAAAAATCTAAAATACCTGAAATTGTTAGTAAACAGTTGTTAGTGAATGTATGTTCAATACTGTGTTTTGGGCTGGCGTCTTAGTCCATGTAGGCTGCTAAAATGAATTTACCTTAGACTGGAAGGTTTAAACAATTAACATTTCTCATAGTCCTGGAGGTTAGGAGTCCAAGGTCAAGATGCTGGCAGATTTGGAGTCTAATGAAGACCAGAGTCCTGGCTTGTGGACAGCTGCTTTGTTGCTGGGTCCTCATGTAATGGAAGGAGCGAGGGATCTCTGGGGCCTCGCTATAAGAGCACTGATGCCATCGGGCTTCCTTGGTGGCTTAGCAGTAAAGAACCCACCTGCCAGTGCAGGAGACACAGGAGATATGGGTTTGATCCATGCTCTGGGAGGATCCCCTGGAGAAGTACATGGCAACCGAGTCCAGTATTCTTGCCTGGAACCATTGGGTCATAAAGACACGGCTGAGCGACCAAACATGATCCCATGCTTGAGGGCTCTGGCATGAGCTTGTCGTTCCCCATCACCTTGGGGGCTGGGATTTCCAGATACGAATTTTGGGAAGACGTAAGCATTCACTTCGTTTCAGCTGGCATCTTTTAATAATGGAAGTGAGTGTGATGAGTAGATAGAACTGGGGAAGAGTTGAGGCAGGCTATGTGGACTGAGAAAGTGAACTCTGCCCCTGTCGAGGTGAGGCAGGAATTCTTCTCCTTCTCAGATGAAGACTCTTGAGAGTTAAGCTAGTAAAACAAATGACATTAGATTTTTTTTCAGTCTTCCTCGTCTGTCCTTCTCTGAGATTACTCATTAGGTGTGGAGGATGGCTCGGAATTTCATGACTACTAGTCACAAGTCCTTTGTAGGGTCTTCGTAAATTTGAGAGGCAGGTAGTTTTACAGGTGAGGTCAGGCAAGACTTCCTGGAGAGGGGGTGGCCCTGGACATGCTTCTTGAAGGATGAGGCCGCAAAGGGAGCCGTGGCAGCAGCAAGCACGCCTGGTTCCTGCAGATCTGATCTGTCGTGCCCAGCCCTGGCACCGTCCTTGATGTAGATCCCTGTGCATTTATGAGCTTTTGGGGGGCGATACGTTTGAATGGCTTGAAACTCTGGGTTTTGCTTTGATGGGAGTCGCGTACTGTGGGTTTGGTAAGTCCTCAGCCCTGTGTGGGGATAGGTCGCTGACCAGCCCTCTCTGCATTTGCCAACTCCCGACAGAGGATGGCTCAGCGAGGGAACAGTTAGTCCCGCTCTCCCGTGCCCTCTGGCAGTGTTGCTGTTCTTGAGTCGGACCCGCCAGACGTACATCTGTTTGAAGGCAAGAGAGGAAACGCTTCTTCCCTCAAGCTTCTCCAAGCTGGCCAAGACTGCTGGTTTACTGACGGGGCACAGCCTGAGGAAAGGGGGGGCCCATGTTTAATGAATAAAAGGCCGCCTGTGCAGACCTGCCCACTTCCAGGCAACGTGCACATGGTGAGGGTCTCCCTCGGGGTGGGTGGTGTGGCAGGTGGGAAGGGCACAGGCGAGACCTCTGCCCTCGAGGACCCTTTTTCAGTGTTCTTGCTGCAAGAGAGTGTCTTGCCAGTCATTCAGTCACCCTCTGGCTTGTTAACGCAAGTATTTATTGAGCACCAGCTGTGTTCCAGGCATTGCATTGAGTTCTGAAACTACAGTGAGCTGCCAAAGCAAAGAGATGCTNACAGACAGAGGGAGAGAGACAGACAGAGGGAGAGAGACAGACAGAGCGAGAGAGAGAAGGGGAGAGACAGAGAGCTCTCCTTTCTGCTGCGCATCTGTGTGGCGTCTGGGAGCAGGCTTGTCGGTCAAGGTGGAAGAGCTGGCTGAGTAGCAGCCCTCTTGTCCCGGCAGGCAGGTGCTCAAGCCAGGTGTCACATGTTCCTGCCAAGAGCTGTCTCGCTCTCAGTAATGAATGAGGCAGCCACTGGGGGTAAACTGGGAGCAGAATCCTGCTTTCCACCTGAACTCAGAGCTGGGACTTTGCAAACAGCCAGCGCCGGTCCCCTTGCCGGGGAGCTGCTGATACACGAATTGTCTTTATCCAACTCTGGGGTGGGTTGGGGTGGGGGTTGGTGAGAAGCTGAGTCCTGCTCACCTTCAGTCACTGACTCTGGGGGTCTGGTGGTAACGACCATGTCACCCCTGGAGCTGCAAGGCTAAGAGCCTTTGGAGGGAAACTTAGAGCCCCAGGTCCCCCTCCCGCAGTGTGAGATCATGGCTGATGCCTCTGGTGGCCCTGGGAGCGGGGCTGGGCCAGGCCGGGGCGGAACCTGACACCTGGCAGCAAAGTGAGCTCAGAGCTTTTTGGCCTCAGGTTGGACCCCTCAGAAGGGCGTTTCAAATGCATCACTTTAGATGAAAATTGGTGGCGCTAGTGGCAAAGAACCTGCCTACCAGTGCAGGAGATGTAAGGGATATGGGCTCAACCCCTGGATTAGGAAGATCCTCTGGAGCTGGGCGTGGCAACCCACTCCAGTGCTCTTGACTGGAAAATCCCATGGACGAAGGAGCCTGGAGGGCTCCAGTGCGTGGGGTTGCAAAGAATCAGACACGGCTGAGCAACGAAACAGCAAGAGGACCCTTGCGCTCATCCCTCGTAGAATGTCACCAGCCCACCAGGAAGCTCTCCTACGTGATTGTTACCCGAGAGAAATAAAAGATGTAGTCTTTGCCCTCAGGAAGCTTTAAAATTCCTCTGGGACAAAAAATCTAAAATACCTGAAATTGTTAGTAAACAGTTGTTAGTGAATGTATGTTCAATACTGTGTTTTGGGCTGGCGTCTTAGTCCATGTAGGCTACTAAAATGAATTTACCTTAGACTGGAAGGTTTAAACAATTAACATTTCTCATAGTCCTGGAGGTTAGGAGTCCAAGGTCAAGATGCTGGCAGATTTGGAGTCTAATGAAGACCAGAGTCCTGGCTTGTGGACAGCTGCTTTGTTGCTGGGTCCTCATGTAATGGAAGGAGCGAGGGATCTCTGGGGCCTCGCTATAAGAGCACTGATGCCATCGGGCTTCCTTGGTGGCTTAGCAGTAAAGAACCCACCTGCCAGTGCAGGAGACACAGGAGATATGGGTTTGATCCATGCTCTGGGAGGATCCCCTGGAGAAGTACATGGCAACCGAGTCCAGTATTCTTGCCTGGAACCATTGGGTCATAAAGACACGGCTGAGCGACCAAACATGATCCCATGCTTGAGGGCTCTGGCATGAGCTTGTCGTTCCCCATCACCTTGGGGGCTGGGATTTCCAGATACGAATTTTGGGAAGACGTAAGCATTCACTTCGTTTCAGCTGGCATCTTTTAATAATGGAAGTGAGTGTGATGAGTAGATAGAACTAGGGAAGAGTTGAGGCAGGCTATGTGGACTGAGAAAGTGAACTCTGCCTCTGTCGAGGTGAGGCAGGAATTCTCCTTCTCAGATGAAGACTCTTGAGAGTTAAGCTAGTAAAACAAATGACATTAGATTTTTTTTCAGTCTTCCTCGTCTGTCCTTCTCTGAGATTACTCATTAGGTGTGGAGGATGGCTCGGAATTTCATGACTACTAGTCACAAGTCCTTTGTAGGGTCTTCGTAAATTTGAGAGGCAGGTAGTTTTACAGGTGAGGTCAGGCAAGACTTCCTGGAGAGGGGGTGGCCCTGGACATGCTTCTTGAAGGATGAGGCCGCAAAGGGAGCCGTGGCAGCAGCAAGCACGCCTGGTTCCTGCAGATCTGATCTGTCGTGCCCAGCCCTGGCACTGTCCTTGATGTAGATCCCTGTGCATTTATGAGCTTTTGGGGGGCGATACGTTTGAATGGCTTGAAACTCTGGGTTTTGCTTTGATGGGAGTCGCGTACTGTGGGTTTGGTAAGTCCTCAGCCCTGTGTGGGGATAGGTCGCTGACCAGCCCTCTCTGCATTTGCCAACTCCCGACAGAGGATGGCTCAGCGAGGGAACAGTTAGTCCCGCTCTCCCGTGCCCTCTGGCAGTGTTGCTGTTCTTGAGTCGGACCCGCCAGACGTACATCTGTTTGAAGGCAAGAGAGGAAACGCTTCTTCCCTCAAGCTTCTCCAAGCTGGCCAAGACTGCTGGTTTACTGACGGGGCACAGCCTGAGGAAAGGGGGGGCCCATGTTTAATGAATAAAAGGCCGCCTGTGCAGACCTGCCCACTTCCAGACAACGTGCACATGGTGAGGGTCTCCCTCGGGGTGGGTGGTGTGGCAGGTGGGAAGGGCACAGGCGAGACCTCTGCCCTCGAGGACCCTTTTTCAGTGTTCTTGCTGCAAGAGAGTGTCTTGCCAGTCATTCAGTCACCCTCTGGCTTGTTAACGCAAGTATTTATTGAGCACCAGCTGTGTTCCAGGCATTGCATTGAGTTCTGAAACTACAGTGAGCTGCCAAAGCAAAGAGATGCTGGGTGACTTATTTAAAATAGTGCGAGCTGTGAAGCCCAGATCTTCTAGCACTTTTTTAAAGGGCCAGCATAGTAAACGTTGCTGGTTTTATTATGTGACTACTCAGCCAGATCGTTTCAGCATGAACACGCCATACACAAAGTGTAAATGAATGAGCATGGCTGTGTACCAGTGAAATGGTATTTACAAAAACAGGCATCAGGCTGAATTTTGCCTTCTGGCTACAGCTTGCCAACCCCTGATTGCAAAAGATTACACCCCCAATACCTAGAATGACAGAGAGTTAGAATCAGAAGGAGCCAGATAAATCCTCAGTTCCTTGCAGAAATTGTCTCTAACTGCCATGTGATCCAGCAACCCCACTCCTGGGCATATATCCAGAAGAAACTTTAATTCAAGAAGATGCACGCACCCCTGTGGTCACAGCAGCACTATTTACAATAGTCAAGACCTGCAAACGATGTGAATGCCCATCAACAGATGGATGGATACAGGTGTGGTACNCTGCCCAGCGGCAGATCTGAAGTGTGCAGGTGAACGCGCTTGATGACCCTGATGGACATGGGAACATGGTCACCGGCTCCCCTCGATGGGCCCCCCCATCGAGGTCCTCTGTCCCCCACCCCCAGCTGCATTCTCATTGCTCTTAACATCAGTTTCTTTAGCCAGTTTTAGAATATCATACAAATGGCATCCCTCACTGTTAACAGTTAAGTTGATGTGTCTTAAATTGTGTGTGAGGGGCCTGTGTGCTCCCCTTGGGGCATCATGTGGCAGGCTATAAGAGGGAAGTGCGTTGAACCCGCAGTGCTGGATGTTTGTGTCTTGTCTCCTGTAAATTATTCATATTTCTCCTCCCACTCTCAGGCTTTGAAAGGCTCCCAGGCTGCTGTAGAGACAGCTCCCACCGCCCCCGCCCCCAGATGGCTGCTCACTTGAACAAACAGCTGAGCTGAGCAATCACGGTTTCCCTCACTCCCTGCTCTGAGCCCTTCAGCCCATTTTACTGATGAGCAGGGTGGTGCCATGTGTCCATCACTGGCTTATTTTTACTTTTTTGCGCCATCCATCCTGAAGGCAAGATCTTGGAATCTGTTGTTGGGTTTGTCGAGCCAATAAGCCTGGTGCCTGCAGAATTTCACGTTGGAGGGCCCTGGTGATCTTTAACTCTGTGCCGTGGACAAATACCACTGATCTTTCCCGTGCTTTGTTTGAGAAGGGGCCCGGAGTGCAGGGACAGGCCATGGCGGTGCTCTGCCCCATGGGCATTGTGATGGTGCCAGAAAACCCTTCCCAAAACTAGAGCAGTCCCATCCAGAGTCCTCAGGTCCTGAATCCCCAGCACTTGGCAGCTGGGGGGTGGGGTAGAGGATACCCTGAGATGTTGGAGTTCACTCTGTCCTCTGGTTGGGCATGCACAGTCCCTCAGGAAGTGGGGTCTGGGAGCGCATCACCCCCAGCCACCGCATGGCGTCAACACAGGGACCCGAGAGGTCATTTCAGCTCAGAAGGAAGATGACTCTTGCAGACAGCCCACGGGGACAAGGTTTAGGGAAGGAGAAAGGACAGATGGAGAGGTGAGCGGGCTGGCCCTTCATCGTCTTGGAGAATCCAATTTCTGTCCCTTCTAGAAATGTTCCTCTCGCCCACCCCCGAAGGCCAAGGGCAGGAGGCAGACCTAGCAAGCCCGGGAGAACTCTTGCTGCAGGCCTGAACTGTATCTTCTGCGCAGTGTGTCCCTGCTATCATAGGATCTGTGTCTGTGTCTTTGTAGGGAAATGTATGGAAAGGTGGCCTGTGTGCCTGCGCCTCCAGCCCCCTGGCGCTCGGGACAAAGGGCTGACTTGGGGGCTTTGCTCTGGTTCACCTGCCACCTCTGTCCTCCAGTGAGTTTTTGAGTCCTTGTCCCTTAAGCCTGTAGGGCAGCACATAGCAACAGGAGGTCAGTGCTTGGCTGAAGGTTCCAGGTGGACAAGCGGGGTCCCCGCAGGTGTCAGATGTCAGTCTCCCGGCCTCTCCCCCAGTGGTGGACCAGCACTGCCCACCGTACCCCCTCCATCTTGACCACCCCCTGATCCCCGGAATATCCCTTTCTCTCTGGCACGTGGGTGCCGGATTCTCCCTCCTCCACTCCTGTCAGCTGGGCTCGGGCAGATCAGGCACGATAATATACTACATTTCCCCTTAGTTAGATGTGACATGTCTCTATTTTTAAATCAAGG
This sequence comes from Raphicerus campestris, assembly GCA_006410735.1. Classification (NCBI taxonomy): domain Eukaryota; kingdom Metazoa; phylum Chordata; class Mammalia; order Artiodactyla; family Bovidae; genus Raphicerus; species Raphicerus campestris. Next base: position 331,965 of record SJYW01012626.1, read on the forward strand.
CATCTAAAGAACGGCCTTTGAAAACATCCAAGTACTTTTAATAGGGATGTGAGAATCCACAAATAGCTGTGTGTCTTACAGGCCAGTGTTCTTCGTGAACGCTGAACAGGGGAATCCTGCCCCTTTGGTCAAGAGCATTATCACAAGGACGCTAGAGTGAAAATGTATAAATCCCAGGAGGCAAGTTGCTCACTTATTATCAGTCTCTCCCTTTGTTGTCACTCCTCAACCTTTAAAGTGTTTTAAAACCAACTTTATTGAAGTTTAATATACATACAACAGAATATACCCAATGAATTTAATATATGTGTATATACGTTTGTGTACGTAACCACTACCGTCAAGATGCAAAACATTTCCGTCCCCTTGGGAAGTGCCTACCCCAGCCTCTTTGTAGTCAGCCTCCTGGTGCAGGTACCACGGGTCAAAGCCTTGCTTCCTGGTGCTCCTTGTGGCTTCACGTCTGCCTGTGGCCGCGCAGGGTACCTGAGCCCCTGGCTCTGCAGCTGGGGTTGTCAGTCGCCAGCACTTGTCCTGCCAACTCCGGGGAGAGACTGTAGAGGGTGAGCCAATGCCTCCTGTCCTGCAGCTCCTGAGGAGCTCAGAGGACCCCAGTCTAGGTCAAGAACCTGGTGGGCACAGCCAGTGAGACACCTGGAGCTCTGTCAAGGGTGATGCGGGCAGGCAGTCTTGTCACCCCGTTTCTCAGGCTGGCCTGTGCTTGTCAAACCCCAGACCAGCCTCCTGGAGCCGGGCTTCCAGGGAAGAGGAGGATGTGGCACTTCCAGCAGCAGGAGGGCTCTGGCCTTGGGCACCCTTTGGCTTCTGGCATTGCCTGGGCCCTCATGGTGCCGCCGCCCCCCCCCCCCCAGAACCGTAGTTTCCC
>SJYW01012626.1:332950-355057 GCA_006410735.1 Raphicerus campestris
TCTCTCTTTCTGTCTCTTTGTCTCCCTCTGTTCTCTCTCTCTGCCTCTCTCTGTGTGCATATGTCTGTCTGTCTTTCTGTCTCTTTCTCCATCTTTCTATACAGAGAGGCACTTGAACATGTTTCGATTCTTGGCACAGGCATCACGCTTCCACACTGCCTGAAGCACAGCCCTGAGACCTGATGGAGAATGTGATTCTTTGATTTTGGGGACAATTTGGTGAAATACACACAGCGGAGTTGTGTTGTGTGTTTCTCTCTGCGCGTGCATTTTGAACTGTCCCAGGCAGGCCACAAGGGAGTGGCGATCTGAAGGCCTCGTGCCTGTGGAGAATGCAGGAGGAAGACGGGCTGCTGTTCAGAAACACAGCGGCAGCATCAGCTGCAAGCTGGACTCAGAGCTGCCAAGACGCGCTCTCCCCGATAGCGGTCTCTTTTGAGAGACTGACATGCAGGATCCGAGTGCCACTGCCAGCAGCTTTGTGGGCAAGCCTGTTATAAGCCCTCCACAAAGATCCAGTTATTTGGCTGTTGTTATGGGAACAGCACAATTATGGCCAAATTGGAGTGGCGATGGGGGACAGAAAAGAAAGTGGATTGAGGGTGGGTGGAACTGCTATTTTCGTTCACACACGTTTTGGCTGATCACCTGCACTGAATGTGAACAACCGTCAGAAGGACCAGAGGGCAGAAACCCTGCCTGGGTTTGGGGGTTATGAGGCCCGAGTCTGTGCTGGAAAAAGAAGCTGCCTTTCAGAGAGAAATATCACATCCTCTTCCTTTCTTTGTAATTTTACAAAAATACCGTAATTGTGCACCAGAACAGGAACTTCAGCGATGCTCAGAGATTCTCTGTGGCCTCTCTGCCTTTGTTACCCAAGGTAACACATCTCTGAAATATGTCATTTTGCAATTTAAGGTTTTAGATTGAGAAATCTAAAGTATAGGTCAATAATCTGTTTAAAGTATTGTTATCATTATCCAGACTTAATACAGTTATCAAGCCAACGCCTGACGACAAACTAATTAAGATAGCAACTGAAACGCCAAGGCGATCCATGCTCCGTGAGGCCCTGCTGCTCCGCAGGTGGGCAGGGGAAGTTACTTTCCATTAAAACGGCACCGTGAGTTCACACAGCCCTTCTCCTTTCCAGTTTCAAAATCTCAGAAACAACGAACAAAGTATAAACACATTCTAAGACGTAACTGCCTTCGGAAAATATATAGGTGTTTTGGGAGCTAAATCCTGCAAGATAAAGAGAACAGAAAATGGTCTCCATGTATCCCAGAACAGGGTCCAGTCTGGGGAGGCCACTCCCATCCACGAGTAGCGGTCAAACATTGCATCTGTGGCCCAGGGTGGTTGCCTGGGGTGACAGGAACCAGCACCTGTGGCGCTGAAGTCAAATCACACCTGCTCAAGGTCACTGTAAAAGCCCCCTTGTTACTCAGAAGCCCAATAGGCTTGGTAGAGACCCCTGAAAAACTGCAGTCACAGTGGGCAATCCCAGGGAGGGGAAATATACCCTTAGACACAGAGAACTTCAATTCAAGATGAGCTTTCAAACCAAAATTCCACAGCACTTCTTATAGGAGATGCGCAACAAATTCATCAATCCCAAGGAAATGAAAATGTGCCGGTGACATGGAATGGATTTAAAATAGGTACGATTACAACCCTCAGAGATAAAGAGAGGAATGGCACCCAGTGAACACAACCAAGTTGACGGAGCAGACAAGAGTGGAAGTCAAGGTTTCTAAAAATTAAAAAATCTGAGCAATGGGAACTTCCACTCACAGGAAGATGGAATTCATGGACTTTCCCCTAAAAACCTTGTACATTATATTGAAAACAAATACATAAGGAAGCTGAAAGGTAGAGAGAAGAAGGCAGAGCTCTGAGGAAAGGAGAAATGAGATACTACTCTGAGTGCTTTAGTTTCCAGCTGCTTCATCTATCCCTTGTACATCCCACTGGAAAAGCTAGCAATTTGGGAGTACCAAAAGGCACAGACCAAAAAGAGTCCCAAGGAAAGCTGGCTTTCTCTAACTAATGAGCCAGGAAAGGGGCAGCCCAGAAAGAGAACTTTAATCAATAGCCACTCTGCTGCAGGTAAACGTCACAGGAGACACTGTGGCCCCCCACCCCCCGCGCTCAGCAGGCCAGCAAAAAAGGCCAAGAGAAAGCCAGAACTTCCACCCCGACTGAGGCAGGCATGAGGCCCCACCCCATGGTGTCACTGGAGACCACGGAGGGGGCCCTGAAGGTCCATGTGTGCCTGGGAGGATGGCACAGCCGTCCACCTCCCTGCGGCAGTGGCGTCAGAAGAGCCAAGAGGAGAATCAGACCGTGCGGCAGCATCCAGTGGCAACAAGGCCACCCTCGCCTGATGACAGTGGACACCCCGCAGAAAGGAGTACGGAATGCCAGGTGCTCACCAGCCGGGGCAGCGGTGGTGGCCCGTGTGGAGCCTGAGCCAGCCCTCCACCCGGCTCCAGCCAGGAACACCTCTCCCTCTGAAGTCACTGCACACCAAACGGGAAACCTGAGCTCCCCCCGCCTCCACTGAAAGCAACGAGGGAAGGATCCCTCCCACAGCCAAAGGAGTGTGGGAAAAACGTGCTAAGACAGAAGGTTCAAATAAGATCCAGACTCTCATAACCTAACACTCAAAATGTCAAGTTTCAATCGGATTCTATTCATCATATAAAGAACCAACAAGACTCAGGCTGAATGAGGAAAAGCGAACCAGCAGACGCTGCACTGCGTTGAAGGGCACCCCCCAAAGTCCGTGCTCACTTGGAACCTCAGAATCTGACTTCTCTGGAAATAGACTTCCCAGGTTTCTCAGATGGTACAAGATCTGCCTGCAATTAGGAGACCGGGGTTTGATCCCTGGGCCGGGAAGATCTCCTGAAGAAGGGAATGGCAATCCACTCCAGTATTCTTGCCTGGAGAATTCCATGGACAGAGGAGCCTGGTGGGCTACAGTCCAGGGGGTCACAAAGAGTCAGACACAGGTGAGCAACTAACACTGTCATTTCAATATCTGGAAACAGGGTCTTTGCCGATCAGCAGCCTTACTTAAGGATGTCAAGATGACATCACCACGTGTTTAGGTGATTCCTCTCCTAACCTTATCGGAGCCCCAGGCGGCTCAGTGGTAAAGCATCTGCCTGCCAGTGCAGGAGACGCAGATTCAATCCCTGGTTGGGAAAATTCCCTGGAGAAGGGCATGCAACCCACTCCGGGATTCTTGCCTGGAAAATTCCATGGACAGAAGACCCTGGTGGGCTACAAATCATGGGGTCACAAAGAGTTGGACATGACTGAGTCCACACGCGCTTCTCCTGTTCTTACAGGAGTAAGGACACAGCGAGATTGACAAAGAAGAAAGTGATATGAAGACAGAGGCAGACACTGGACCTACAAGCCAAGGAGTGACAAGGATGCTGGCAGCCACCCGAACCCCTCAGTCTCTCCCTCAGACCCTTGAGAAGCAGCCAGGCCTGCAGACACCTTGATCTTAGACTTCCAGCCATCAGAACCGCGAAAGAATAAATATCACTGCTTTAAGTTACTGAGTTTAAGGTAATTTGTTGCGACAGCCTTGGAAAACTGAGACAGATGCCAGCACGGAGCTGATGCAGATGTCAGAACTGTCCAACCAAGATTTTAAAGCACTCATAACAAAATGCTTCAGCGAGCAATTATGAACATACTCGAAACAAGTGAAACTAAAAGAAAGGTTCAGCACAGAAATGGAAAATAATTTTTAAAATAAAAATTTAAAAACTGAAAAATACAATAATCAAAATAAAAACCTCAGTGGATAGGCTTAAGAGAAGAATGCAGAGGGCAGAAAGAGTGAATGTGAACAGAGAACAATTAAAATGAACAAATCAGAACCACAGAGAAACTACACGGACACAAGAACAGAGACTCAGGAATCTACAGCATGATAGCAAAATATTTCTATTCATGTTATCTGAGTTCCAGAAAAAGAGGAGGAAATGGGTGGGACTGAAAAAGTCTTCTAAGAAATAATGGCTAAAAAGTTCCTCAATTTGGCAAAAGACACAAATTTACAGATTCAAGAAGCTGAGTAAACCCTAAGCAGGATATACTAAAAGAAATCCATATCACAAGCAAATTTATGAAAACCCTTTGGTTGAAAAAGAAAAAAAAAAATCCTGATAGCAGTGAGAGAAATGAGGCCTTATCTAAAGGGGAAAAGGCAATTCACACAAGAGTGGATTTCCCACCAGAAACCACAGAGGCCAGGACCACCGACACAACGTTTCTCAAGCGCTAAAAGAAAAGAACTGCCAGTTCAGAATTTTATATCCAGCGAAAACTCCCGCAGTGATGGAGGGAAAGTCAAGACTTTTTGGAATGACTAGAAGCTAAGAGAATCTGTCACCAGAAGAACAATGCTGAAATAATAGCTAAAGGGAGTTTATAAACAGAAAGGGAATGATGAAAGAAGGGATCTCAGAACACAAGGAAATAACAAAGAGCACAGTGGACTTTTCCTCTTGAGATCTCCAAATTATGCTTGATGGCTAAAACGAAAATTATAAACACTGATGTGATTCTCTATGACTGCTTTATCATAACAGGGGAGGATAAAGGAATATCAAAAATAAGTAAAATCTCTACATTTGCTCAATCTGCTAAAATACAGACACCAGTAGACTGTCAAATATTTTGCATGTATAGCATAGTACTTAGAGCAACAATGAGCAAATCTATAAAAGATATGCCCGTCATCAAAGGCACTGCAACAAAATGGCAATTTAAAAATGGCCGTGTGGGCTATAAGAGAGCGAGCGAGGAAGGGAAATGGGAACCCGATCTCCAACTTTCAGTTCCCACCCTCCCAAGTCATCACTCCCATCATCCCAAGAAGAAAAATGCTGAACAAACTCAGTACCAGCTCTTCTCAGTTCCCTCATCGAACTGAGGTCACAGGGCAAACCTCTGCTTTGAAATCTGGAGAGATGGGTGAATACAAGGGAAAACAGCTTATGGGGAACAGAACCGCCTGGAGAATTTAAATTCCTAGGGGCCCAGTTTTGGGAGTACCCCAATTACACAAGTTTTATCTTTTATTTACACCCAGAACAGTCACTTCTCAGCCACACAGGCCTATTTTCAAAGGAAACTTCCAGACCCTCTCTGATCTAGGGTAAGGGCAATTGGACAACTGGAACCAACTCGAGCCTTCCTATCTCACATAACTGGAGGGGAAAACAGCTGATAAACACTTCTGAAGAGTGTAGGCCATGGACTCAGGTCCCCTGAAAAACAAAAAACAACCAAAACCCAAACAGAAAAAGGCCTGGGATTTAATCATAAGATGATAGAATGTCTCTGCTTGCCAGCACCTCAACACCACCTCAGTAGGGCCCCAGCATAATCACAGTGAATTACAACTGAGAAATCTGCAAGACACAGACTCTATTTAAAAAGAAGTTTCCACGGAAACTCAGAGACACAGGGAGGAAAAAAGCAAGGACACCTGAGGCCACAGAAGCCTCTGACATTGAAGCTGCAGCAGGCGTTAACACAGCCCAGCCTCCAGCCGGCAGACAAGAGGCCCTCACTCGGAAAGCGAAGGCCGACTCGCTTCAGCTCCTGTTGCCTGACATGCCATGTCTGACTTTCAAAAAAACTTACAGGCACGATAAAAGGCCAGGGAAAAAAATTCAGAGACTTAAACAAGTGCCAGAATCAAACCCAGGTATGACACAGGTGTTGAAGCTGCCAGGCTGCGGGTTTTAGCAACAATGACTGAGATGCTAAGGGAGCTAACGGAAAAAGCAGTAGCATGCAACAAAAGACGGGTGACGTAAGCAGAGATGAAATTCATTCTAAGCATTTTCATCTCTCTGCTTGCATCACCGGGAAATGCTATAAAAAATGTAACAGAAGTGAAGGATTTTTTTTTTTTAAGATTTTTCGATATGGACCATTTTTTAAGTCTTCATTGAATTTGTTACAATAGTGCTTATGTTTTGCGGTTTGTTTTTTTTTGGCCATGAGGCATGTGGGATCTTAGCCCCCCAACCAGGGTCCGACCCACATCCCCTATGCTGGAAGGCAAGGTCTTCACCACTGGACCAGCAGGGGAGTTCTGTGAAGGGTGCTTTTGACGGGCAAGTCAGTAGACTGAACACGGTCGAGGAAAACCACTGAGCTTGAAAAATGTCAGAAGACACTTCCCTAACTGAAATACAAGGAGAAAGACTGGTGGGGAGAAACCAGGAACAAAATGCCCAGCAGCTGTGGGATGATTACAAAAGGTGCAAAGTTTTGTGTAATGGGGACAACAGGGAAAGAAACAGGAAAAATAAAAGGGAAATTTAAAGAAATAATGGCTGAGGACCTTTCGAAATTAATGACATGCACCAAACTACAATTACAGGAGAACACCAAAAACACTTTCCCTGGAAAGGAATAAGAACGAGAAGTTACCTCACAGAGCTCTTCACAAACCATGCGAGCAAAAAAGAATAGAGTGGAATGTTTAATATGTTGGGAAAAAAAAAAAGACTTCCAGCCTTGAAACTGTATCTAGTGAAGTTATACTTAAAAAATTAAGAAGAAACACTTTCTTGAACAAACAAAAAATGAGGAATGTATTGCCAGTAGACCTACCTTGCTAAGAAATGCTAAAAAGAAATCCTTCAGAGAGAAGTAAAATGATTTTTAGAGCAAAAACTCAGATCTGCATAAAGAAGGGAAGAACAGTAGAAAAGAAATGTGAAGATAAAAATTTTAAAATTTTACTATTCTTAATTGAGCTGAAAGATAACTTCAAAATAATAATAGCAACAATGAACTGGGTGTTTGCAACTAACAGAGACATGAAATGCATGATACCAGTGTTACCACAGAAACCGGGAATGCTCTGTGGTAAGTGTAGGGTAGTATCATCTGCAGGTAGGCTTGGACGAGCTGTAAATACACATTGAAACCACTGAGACATTTCTTAAAGGAAACAACTCACACGCTAATAGAGGAGAGTAAATCGAATCACATAAAATGCTTAATTCAAGGTGGCAAAGGCAGGAGAAGCAACAAAGACCCCCCCCCAAAAAAAAAGAGAGAGAGAAGGGGTGTGAATAAAAGACAATTATAAATATGGTAGGGCTTCCCAAGTGACTCAGTGGTAAAAAATCCATCTGCCAAGCAGGAGACGTGGGTTTCATCCCCAGGTTGGGAAGATCCCCTGGAGGAGAAAATGGCGATCCACTCCAGCATTCTTGCCTGGAGAATCCCATGGACAGAGGAACCTGGCAGGGGACAGTTCATGGAGGTGCAAAGACTCAGACACGACTCAAAGAAACAGCAAAATAAATCTGACAGTCACACAACCCAACTGTAAAAAGTCATACTCGAGAAATCTCATTTCCTATCCCAGTCTCCTAAACCTCTTAGGTAACTGTTTTCACTAACTTTTGCTTTTGTTTCCTGTATTGCTTTACAGAAGAAAAAAAAATCAAATACATACAAAACTCAGCATATTATAACACTCTTTTGAACTTTTTTTTTTTACTTACCAGTACATTCTGGAAATCACTCTATCAACTCTTAGGGATTTTCCACATTGTTTTTTCTAGCTGCCTAGTAATCTACTGCATTTCTAATTTATCAGTCCATCGTCTGTGGATGGGTAATTAGGTTGTCCCTGATATTTTGGCATTAGAAACGAGACTGCAGTAACTGCCTCCCATCAAGTCATTTCATGTTTGTGGAGATGAGTCTTGAGGGTGAAGCTGGTGAGACAAAGAGCAGATGCTTGGTATTTGGTTGAATACCATCCAGTTCCCTACAGGGGGTGGTCACTCACCCCACTACATCTTCCCCTGGGGGCTTCCCAGGGAGCTCAGTGGGTAAAGAATCTGTCTGCAGTGGGGGAGATGCGGAAGACTTGGGTTTGATCCTTGGGTTGGGAAGATCCCATGGAGGAGGGCATGGCAACTCACTCCAGTATTCTTGCCTGGAGGATCCAAGGAAAGAGGAGTCTGGTGGGCTACAGTCCTTGGGGTTGCAAGAGTCGGACACGACTTAGCAGGTATGCACACATCTTCCCCTAGAGTGTTACTCAGTTTTTCTTAAGTTTTTGTTAAAATGAAAGATGAGAAATGATACTTCAGTGCAGTTTTAATTTATATATCTTATTGAGGGTAAAGTTGAATACCTTTTCATTTGTCTGAAAGGGCTATTTGTGTATTGATTTTTATGAAGTATGTGGTTATATCTTTTGCTCCATTTTTCAGTCAAGTTTGCAGGCTTTCATCCCTCCCTTTAAAAGGCTTTTTATATTTAGGAATATTAACCCTTTATTGGTAATGTAAGTTATACTCCTGTCCCCTGGCTTCTCATTTGTTGTTTTTTACTTGGCTTACATTGATTTTTTAAATCATAAAAGGTATATATTTTTCATGCAGTCAAATATACCAATCTTTTTATTTATTACATCTAGATTTTTCATCATAATTAGAAAGAGCTTCTCCATAGCCAAGTTGTAAAGGAATCCATCCATAATAAAAAAAAAAAAAACACTTGGGCAGTTTCATTGTTTACATTAGACTTCTAATCCATTTTGAATTTATTGTAGCATATGTTATGAGAAATGGATTAACTTCTGATTCTATGTCCAAATACTTATCACAAAACTGTTTATTTAAAAGTCTGTCTTGAGAAAGACAAATACTGTATGATATCACTTATATGTGAAACCTAAAAAATACAACCATCTAGTGAATAAAACCAGAGAAGGCAATGGCACCCCACTCCAATACTCTTGCCTGGAAAATCCCATGGACAGAGGAGCCTGGTGGGCTGCAGTCCATGGGTCACTGAGTTGGACACAACTGAGCGACTTCACTTTCACTTTTCACTTTCATGCACTGGAGAAGGAAGTGGCAACCCACTTCAGTGTTCTTGCCTGGAGAATCCCAGGCACGGGGGAGCCTTGTGGGCTACCGTCTATGGGGTCGCACAGAGTCGGACATGACTGAAGTGACTCAGCAGCAGCAGCAGCAGTGAATTTAACAAAGAGGAAGCCAACTCATAGATCTAGAGAACAAACTAGTGGTTACCAGTGGGGAGAGGACGGAGGGCAATACTAGGGTAGAGGATTAAGACGTACAAGCAAAAAGTCTGTAAAATAAGCCACAGGATATATTCTACAGAGAATATACCCAATATTTTATAATAGCTATAAATGGAGTATCTGCTAAGTCACGTCAGTCGTGTCTGACTCTGTGCGACCCCATAGATGGCAGCCCACCAGGCTCCCCCATCCCTGGGATTCTCCAGGCAAGAACACTGGAGTGGGTTGCCATTTCCTTCTCCAATGCATGAAAGTGAAAGTGAAGTCACTCAGGTGTGTCTGACTCAGCGACCCCATGGACTGCAGCCCACCAGGCTCCTCCATCCATGGGATTTTCCAGGCAAGAGTAGAACCTTTAAAAATTGTAAATCACTATATTATACACATGTAACTTCTATATTTTACATCAACTATACTTGAAAACAACAAAAAAGAAGTCTATCCTATCCCCCACGATTTGAGATATCATATTAACCACATACTAAATATTCGTATGTCCTTGTATCTATTTCTGAACAATTTCCTACTGTTCTTTCTGTTTACGCACCAAAACAACACTCTTAATTATAGAGGCTATATAATGTGTTTTAATATCGTGAAGAGTCATTAGCCTTTATTGCCCTTTTTGTGACTTTCCTATTTTTGCATGTTTATCTTTCTATTTGAGCACTCAAATCAACTTGTGTAGTTTCAGGGGAAAATTTTTGGTATTTTCATGAAGGATTGACATCTTCATGACATTGAGTCATCCTGTACAAGAATAAGCAATGTCTTTCCATTTGCTCAAGTTTATTTTTGAAGAAAGATATTGGATCCTTAATTAGAAATTTCACATCTTGTGCTGAGTAGGATAAATACAAATGAACTCACTCAGATGATTCTAGTGAAACTAGANTCCCTTGGACTGCAAAGAGATCCAACCAATCCATTTTGAAAGAGATCAAAATGGGATTTCTTTGGAAGAATGATGCTAAAGCTGAAACTCCAGTACTTTGGCCACCTCATGCGAAGAGTTGACTCATTGGAAAAGACTCTGATGCTAGGAGGGATTGGGGGCAGGAGGGGAATGGGATGACAGAGGATGAGATGGCTGGATGGCATCATGGACTCGATGGACGTGAGTCTGAGTGAACTCTGGGAGTTGGTGATGGATGGGGAGGCCTGGTGTGCTTGATTCATGGGGTCGCTAAGAGTCGGACACGACTGAATGACTGAACTGAACTGAAGGTATATATACGGTGAAATATTTTTCCAAAATGGTTTTGTTAATTTTTATGCCCGCCATCAGTGTGAGAAAGTTCCAGCTGCTTGGTATTCCTAATAGTCTAGTCGCAATAATCCATTGTACTATTCCCAATAGTCTTTTGATTTATTATTTTCATATATATATATGTGTATATGTATATGTATGTATGTATGTGTATATATATATATATATGTATGTATGTATGTATGTATATGAATGATGCTGTTTTACCAGGTCTTCAGAGAAGGAAATTACACATTCATTCACAGAAATTAAGATAGAACAACCACAATTGTTCCTGACTTAAGTCTTTAGCCGGCTTTCATCTGGCTGTGTGCTTTAACTTTGTCACTTCTAGGTTTGTGGCACATCTTCAGCATCCTAAGGCACTTTCCATTTTCATGCATTCTACTATGGTGGTTCTGCACTCTTCTAGAGGTTTTCCATTTTGTGACATCTGCAAACATGATGTCCACTACCTGCTTATCTGGTGACCAAATGTTAATTAGTGCTGGCCCTGAGAATAGATGAGGTAGAGTCAATTCTCTGGACTATACACATCACAACACTATCCCCTTATTTTTAATTTTCAGTTGGCTCTTTTTTTTTTTTTCTCTACACAATTACTTTAACTTGAGCTTTCTCCTATTATAAACATTGTGTTTTCCTAGAAAATCGCTCATGGTTTTTGTATTTACCTGAAAAGCCTTAATTGGTCTAAATCAACAGTTTCAGTCTTAAATGATATGATAGGAGTAAGCAATATTGTGAGCATTTTAAAATGTAGCTATGCACATAATAGTGCTCAAAATTAGTTATTTACTGTATTTATGCAGGTTCTGGAGCAACAACATAGGCAACATAGCATTTTTGAAATTATTTTTATAGTATTTGCCTCAAAACTTGAAAGGATACGGGTGACAGTACCTTTAAAAGTCTCATAAGAAATAATTGCCTAGTCATTATCAGTTTGGTGGACTAACCATTTAGTTCAGTTCAGTTCAGTTCGGTCACTCAGTTGTGTCCGACTCTTTGCAACCCAAAGGACTGCAGCATACCAGGCTTCCCTGTACATCACCAACTCCCCGAGCCTACTCAAACTCATGTATATCAAGTCGATAATGCTATCCAACCATCTCATCCTTTGTCATCCACTTCTTCACCTGCCTTCAGTCTTTCCCTGCATCAAGGTCTTTTCCCATGAGTCAGTTCTTCACATCAGGTGGCCAAAGTATTGGAGTTTCAGGTTCAGCATCAGTCCTTCAAATGAATATTCAGGATTTCCTTTAGGATGGACTGGTTGGATCTCCTTGCAGTCCAAAAGACTCTCAAGAGTCTCTTGCAACACCACAGTTCAAAAGCATCAGTTCTTCAGTGCTCAGCTTTCTTTATACTTCAATTCTCATATACATACATGACTACTGGAAAAACCATAGCTTTGACTAGACGGACTTTTGTTGGCAAACTAATGTCTCTGCTTTTCAATATGCTGTTTAGTTTTGGGTCACAACTTTCCTTCCAAGGAGTTAGTGTCTTTTAATTTCATGGCTACAGTCACCATCTGCAGTGATTTTGGAGTCCCCCAAAAGAAAGACTATCACTGTTCCCATTGTTTCCCCATTGGTTTGCTATGAAGTGATGGGACCAGATGCCATGATCTTAGTTTTCCGAATGTTGAGCTTTAAGCCAACTTTTTCACTCTTCTATTCCACTTTCATCAAGAGGCTCTTTAGTTCTTCTTCACATTCTTCCAGAAGGGTGGTGTCATTTGCACATCTAAGGTTCTTGATATTTCTCCCAGAAATCTTGATTTCAGCCTGTGCTTCATCCAGCTCAACATTTCTCATGATGTACTCTGCATATAAGTTAAATAAGCAGAGTAACAATATGCAGCCTTGATGTACTCCTTTCCTGATTTGGAACCAGTCTGCTGTTCCATGTCCAGTTCTAACTGTTGCTTCTTGACCTACATGCATATTTCTCAGAAGGCAGGTCATGTGGTCTGGTTTCCTGCTCTTTAAGAATTTTCCACAGTTTGTTGTGATCCATGCAGTCAAATGCTTTGGTGTAGTCAAAAAAGCAGAAATGAATGTTTTTTTCTGGAATTCTCTTGCTTTTTCTATGATGCAACAGATGTTGGCAATTTGATCTCTGTTTCCTGTCTTTTCTAAATCCAGCTTGAACATCTGGATGTTCACAGTTTATGTACTGTTGAAGCCTGGCTTGGAGAACTTTGAGCATTACTTTGCTAGTGTGTGAGATGAGTGCAATGTGTAATAGTTTGAACATTCTTTGGCATTGCCTTTCTTTGGAATTGAAATGAAAACTGATCTTTTCCAGTTCTGTGGCCACTGCTGAGTTTTCCAATTTTGCTGGCATATTGAGTGCAGCACTTTCACAGCATCATCTTTTAGGATTTGAAATAGCTCAAAGTGGAGGTGGTATTTCATCACCTCCACTAACTTTGTTCACTGATGCTTCCTAAGGCCCACTTGATTTTGCATGCCAGGATGTCTGGCTCTAGGTGAGTTTTCATACCATCGTGGTTATCTGGGTCATGAAAATGTTTTTTTGCATAGTTCTTCTGTGTATTGTTGCTACCTCTTCTTAATATCTTCTTCTTCTGTTAGGTTCCTACAATTTCTGTCCTTTATTCTGCCCATGTTTGCATTAAATTCCCTTGTTAGCTCTAATTTTCTTGAACAGGTTTCTAGTTGCTCTCATTTTACTGTTTTCCTCTATTTCTTTGAATTGATCACTGAGAAAAGCTTTCTTATCTTTTCTTGCTATTGTTTGGAACTCTGCATTCAAATGGGTATATCTTTCCTTTGCTCCTTTGCCTGTAGCTTCTCTTTTTTTCTTAGCTATTTGCAAAGCCTCCTCAGACAACCATTTTGCCTTTTTGCATTTCTTTTTCTTGGGGATGGTCTTGATACCTGCCTCCTGTCCAAGTCATGAACCTCTATCCATAGTTCTTCAGGCACTCTGTCTATCAGATCTAATCCCTTGGATCTATTTGTCACCTCCACTGTATAAGTGTAAGGTATTTGATTGAGGTCATACCTGAATTGGAGAAGGCAATAGCACCCCACTCCAGTACTTTTGCCTGGAAAATCCTATAGACAGAGGAGCCTGGTGGACTGCAGTCCATGGGGTCGCTAAGAGTAGGACACGACTGAGTGACTTCACTTTCACTTTCATGCATTGGAGAAGGAAATGGCAACCCACTCTAGTGTTCTCTCCTGGAGAATCCCAGGGACGGGGGAACCTGGTGGGCTGCCATCTATGGTGTCGGACACAACTGAAGCTACTTAGCAGCAGTAGAAGCAGCAGCACACCTGAATGGTCTATTGGTTTTCCCTACTTTTTTCAATTTAAGTCTGAATTTGGCAATAAGGAGTTAATGATCTGAGCCACAGTCAGCTCCCAGTCTTGCTTTTGCTGACTGCATAGAGCTTCTCCATCTTTGTCTGCAAAGAATATAATCAGTCTGATTTTGGTATGACCATCTAGTGATGTCCATGTGTAGAGTCTTCTCTTGTGTTGTTGGAAGAGGGTGTTTGCTATGACCAGTGCTTTCTCTTGGCAAAACTTAGTGTTTTCCCTGCTTCATTTTTTACTCTGGTGTCAAATTTGCCCATTACTCCAGGTATCTCTTGACTTCCAACTTTTGCATTCCACTCCCCTATAATGAATAGGATATTTTTTAGGTGTTAGTTTTAGAAGGTCTTGTAGGTCTTCACAGAACCATTCAATTGCAGCTTCTTCAGCATTACTGGTCATGGCATAGACATGGATTACTGTGATATTGAATGTTTTCCTTGGAAATGAACAGAGATCATTCTGTTGTTTTTGAGATTGCATCCACGTACTGCATTTTGGACTCTTTTGTTGACTATGAGGACTACTCCATTTCTTTTAAGGGATTATTGCCCGTAGTAGTAGATATAATGGTCATCTGAATTATTCACCCATTCCAGTTCATTTTAGTTCACTGATTCCTAAAATGTTGATGTTCACTCTTGCCATCTCCTGTTTGACCACTTCCAATTTGCCTTGATTCATGGACCTAACATTCCAGGTTCCTATGCAATATTGTTCTTTACAGCATTGGACTTGACTTCTGTGACCAGTCACATCTGCAACTCGGTGTTGTTTTTGCTTTGGCTCTGTCTCGTCATTCTTTCTGGAGTTATTTCTCCACTGTTTTCCAGTATCACATTGTGCACCTACTGACTTGGGGAGTTCATCTTTCAGTGTCTTGTCTTTTTGCCTTTTCATACTGTTCATGGCATTCTCAAGGCAAGAATACTGAAGTGGTTTGCCCTTCCCTTCTCCAGTGGACCCCGTTTTGTCAGAACTCTCCACCATGACCCATCTGTCTTGGGTGGCCCTACAGGCTCATCCTTTCATTGAGTTAGAGAAGGCTGTGGTCCATGTGATCAGATTGTTTCCTTTTCTGTGATTGTGGTTTTCATTCTGTCTGCCCTCTGATGGAGAATGATAAAAGGCTTATGGGAGCTTCCTGATAGGAGAGACTGACTGAGGGTGAAACTGGGTCTTGTTCTGATGGGCAGGGCCATGCTCTGCAAATTTTTAATTCAATTTTCTGTTGATGTACAGGCTGTGTTCCCTCCCTGTTGTTTGACCTGAAGCCAAGCTATGGTTGAGGTAATGAAGATAATGGCAACCTCCTTCAAAAGGACTAACCATTAACAAAAGCATAAAACATTTCTGGCAAAATACAATTATCTCTGACTCTCTCAACAGCTCTATAAAGTTCTCATTTTAGAGAAATAATAGTTGTGTCTTGGACTTAAAATTTTATTTGCTAAAGTGAAATTGTCATCATTAAAATGAAAATATATTTGATATCAAACTCTTTAATATATAACATGAACTTAATAAAGAGTATAATTAGAATGATTTTTTAAAGAATTGAGCAAGTGAAAAGAAATGAGATATAATTTTTTAAAAATATAGGCACCCATATTTTTACAGGGATTGATACAAGCTCTCAAATATTGTCCAAAAGCGAAAGAGGGACTGGGAGGGGATTGAGACCTCTTACCCATTTTCTTTCTATTTGTTCTTTTCTCAAACACAGGGCTTTATTTGAAACATTTCTAAAGACTTTCTGAGTGTGTTATTTTCCCTTTATTCGGAAAAATATCTTTGCTTTTTATAGCTTCCTTTCTATTATTATCTTACAGTGTATTCCATGCTGTCCTTTGTTAGATATCAATGGTGTGGCAGTTTGCTCTTGATGATTACTTTGTTGGAGATCTGCCTTATTTTTTTCTACTGCTCACTTTTTGTAGTGAACATCTATGTATGTTTTTTATTTCTATTTTTATCAATGCCATTTATCTTCTTAAAAATTCTAACTTACAAACTGTCTGTCTGACTATGGGCAAATGGAATTGAAAAATTCTGGAGTATCAGTTCCTCTAGGCTAATTTGTACATACTTACATACCTGTTTTTCTGAGTTCCATCTAAAGTTTTGATCATGGTGAATGAAATCAGAATTTTTCAGCTGGGTTTAATTCTAGGGTTAGCCTAGATATGTTACATTTCAGAATTTATGCACTCAGCTATAGAAAAACCTATTGGTGTTAAAGAGTGTTATTTGATCATGTGATTGATCTCTTAAATGTCAATCAGAAAGACTGATAGAACTATCATCAGATGAATTTCTTTAAGGTAACATGTTTTCTATTTAATAGTCATTTCCTTCCAACCCTTGTAAAATGAAGTCCTTTGTAGCTCAGTCGGTAAAGAATCTTCCTGAGGTACAGGAGACCCAGGTTCTCCCTGGGTTGGGAAGATCCCCTGGAGAAAGAAATGGCAACCCACTCCAGTATCCTTGCCTGGAAAATCTCATGGACAGAGGAGCCTGGGGAGCTGCAGTCCATTGGGTTGCAGAGTCGGACACGACTGAGCAACTAACACTTACTTAAAACAGAAAACAACAACAACAAAAACCCCACTAGATGTGAAAGGGCTCCCCTTGCCTAGTTAGTGTGAACTCTGCTAAGACTCAGGACACCTCTGACCACCCTGACACTTAGGTACTGTATGCAAATCAGCTAACTACTCTACAGGTGCTGAAGTTATCACCTGAGTTACATTTCAGATAAAATTACTGCTTTCTTATTTCCAAAGGAAAGTAAGCCATAAATTCCTGCCTCAAAAATAATAACAACAGTGTGATGACAATTTAATAGTAATCACAACCATATATTAATTATTTTGAGCTGCAGGGGTAGGGACAGATGATTGTCACAGATTCTCTCTGAAGGTCCCACTGAGACATTTCAATATGACTACATATCACCTCTTCCTTCTCAATGTTGCTGAGCTACTCCCCCCCACCTCTTCTCATCCATCTTATATCTTCTTTACTTCTCATCTCACAGATTATCAAAGTCTTTCCCAAAGTTTCTTTGTCATCATTATCATATTTATTCAGATGAGATTATCTTCTTGTCTGGCCCAATTCTCAGAAATAAAGTTTCTGGGTATGTGTTAGGAGAAAGGGCTAAAGGGCTATGGCTGAATAATTAGCAAATCCTTTAACATCTTTGGCTGAGTAAGATCTCCAGTTTTGCCCAGACAAAGAAATTAGCTTTGAGAACACTGATTTACAGGTTTATTTGGGGGGTGTATGTAATGGAGCTTCTGATTTCTGTAATTAATAGCAAATTAAAATATCACAATTCATATATATGATGAATGCCCAGCTATACTATGTATTCATCTTCTTTTCAGTATTTTAGACTTATTGGAAATATAGCTTATGAATATGACCTTACCCTGTATTTAGAGGTTTTACTCTGACCCTGTATTCCAGAGATTTGATAATTTTAAAATTTCAAATGAAGAGCTTTGGAATTATGTATTTTGTGCATTTACGATTGTTGGTTTTCCTCTCCTATAGCACTCAGTTGCCTTTCATGATAATTTTTCTCTCCTTATTAGGACAGTGAAAAGGGACAGGGCCATACTGATTGCAAGAAAGAAAAGTTAGGAGCCCTGGAATAATCCTGTAACCACAAGTTTTATCTGTAGTTTGGCATACATTAATAAAACAACTGAAGCTGAAAGGTCATCCACAGCTTGAGGTTGAGGATATTGCTTTTGTGGGAAGGCTCTCTCCTAAAAATCTTTAACTAGAGGATTGTACAGTGTGTGGTAGCTCCTCAGGCATTGGGAAAATGCCAGAAGGACCCCCCCCCCATAAGGTTTAAATACGGAGTTGATGAACATTTGAGTCTCATCAGGTTGAAAGTTCTTGGGGACCATCCATCCCACTTTGATATGTAATACTGACCAAATGTCTTAGGATCTTCCTGCTGTTTTAGGCTTCTCTAATCAGAAAATGAAGAGGAAATAAAAAGCCTCTTGATGAAAGTGAAAGAGGAGAGTGAAAAAGTTAGCTTAAAGCTCAACATTCAGAAAACTAAGATCATGGCACCTAATCCATCACTTCATGGGAAATAGATGGGGAAATTTGTTTTGGGGGGGCTCCAAAATCACTGCAGATGGTGACTGCAGCCATGAAATTAAAAGACACTTACTCCTTGAAAGGACAGTTATGACCAACCTAGACAGCATATTGAAAAGCAGAGACATTACTTTGCTGACTAAGGTCTGTCTAGTCAAGGCTATGGTTTTTCCAGTGGTCATGTATGGTTGTGAAAGTTGGACTGTGAAGAAGGCTGAGCGCTGAAGAATTGATGCTTTTGAACTGTGGTATTGGAGAAGACTCTCGAGAGTCCCTTGGACTGCAAGGAGATCCAATCAGTCCATTCTAAAGGAGATCAGTCCTGGGTGTTCACTGGAAGGACTGATGCTGAAGCTGAAACTCCAATACTTTGGCCACCTCATGCAAAGAGTTGACTCATTGGAAAAGACTCTGATGCTGAGAGGGATTGGGGGCAAGAGGAGAAGGGGACGACAGAGGATGAGATGGTTGGATGGTGTCACCGACTCGATGGACATGAGTTTGAGGAAACTCCGGGAGTTGGTGATGGACAGGGAGGCCTGGGGTGCTGTGGTTCATGGGGTTGCAAAGAGCCGGACATGACTGAGTGACTGAACTGAACTAGTATGCAGCTATTTTTATTTCTTAGTATTTAGCAATAACATTATGTTGTGTTGGCTGAGTAATTCTTGTGACTACAGACTAGACAAAANCGGAAGAATGGAGACACTGTATGCTGCTGCTGCTGCTGAGTCGCTTCAGTCGTGTCTGACTCTGTGCGACCCCATAGACCACAGCCCACCAGGCTCCCCCGTCCCCAGGATTCTCCAGGCAAGAACACTGGAGTGGGGCGCCACTGCCTTCTCTGAGACGCTGTATACCTTTAGGCTTTTGAGAAAAGAATCTATGTTTAAGATTTTGTGAGTAACAAAGGAAGAACAGAAACATAAGCTGTCATCACAGTGAAAGAAACAAACGAAAATAAAGACAGCTCATCAGTACATAGGAGAAAGGAAGGGGCAGGAACACAGCAAACAGGAAAAAAATACAAAATCAGATGACAGAAGTAAATCCTGATATATCAGCAATCACAATAAATGAGATTGGGTTAAACTCACATATTAAATATCAAGTTGGATTTAAAATAGAGTTACATGTTGCTTGTAAACAGGAGACACACTTAAACCTACGACTCAGAAAAGTTAAAATCTTAAGGTGGCTGTTAATCTTTGTACACCCTGTAGCCGCTTTTATTATTCTTATCCCCAGGACAGAATTTTATTTTGGAAAACAGCAACTTGTTAAATAGGCCCATCATCCTGGCCTGTTGACGAGTCTGATTCTGTCCTGCTTCATGACATGTCCCTCTTTGATCAGCCTTGAATAACTTCAGAAAAAGGCTGGCTAAGAAAAGAGTCCTCAAGCAATCCGCTAGAGACACCAACTCCCTACTTGTCCTTATTTGGACACTTTCATTCTCTAAGTTGCAAAGTCACCTGGCCATCTTCATCCTATTTCCCCAGCTTATCCAGATATCTTACTATGCCAAGGCTTTGACTGCCAAGACACAGAGAGAACTTGTGTTAATAACAGACTTAACCACATCACAAGTTGTTTTGTTGTAAAGCCCCAAACAGCTTAAACTCCTTTCTTAAACTGGAGAAGGCAAACATCAGCTGACAGAGGATACTGTGTTCCTGCTGCTTAATTAGCACATCCTGTGCTTCAAAAATGCCTCTGATGTCAGTTCTTTTGTTTTCCGTTTACAGTAATTGAGAAATGAAGGCTCCAAGTCAAGAAACAGTGTCAGAACAAAAGCCATAGGTGCCATTACCAGTCACTCAGCGCGTTTAAGCAGAGCCGTCTTAAAAAGTTCATTGAGAAATCTGGGCAAAGCACACCAGTGGCCGCACCTGTCTCTTTCAGCTGATACAGGAATAATTAATTACATGAAAATGACTTCCATTGGAGGTTAATGTATTTTGGCTGACAGTCACATATACACACAGATACGTCTTATGCCGCAGTTGAGCAGAGCTTTATTTAGAACATTTTATTTATATCTTGGGTGATTTCATTCCTAAGAAATTGAGGGAGAGAAAGAGGAGACGGTGCAGGAATGTGAGAAGGGAAGGTTTCTCACCATTTTTTTTTTTTTAATAAAAGGTGAAATAGGGCAGTGTCACAACCCTTTGATCTCAAACTGGTTTTCTTTCCAGGGTGCAGGAGAACTTGGGACACATCAAAAGAAGTCAGATGTGTTGGGGTCAGGGGGGCAGGGCAGGGGTGGGGGCAGGGCTGCTGGGATCTGCCAGGTCTTTATGTTCACTTTCTCCGGAGAGGTCGGGCCAGAAGCCAAAGCTGCCACAATGCTGCGCTCGAAGGAAACGCAGTACGAATGCAGGGCCTCGGATCAGCCCACACCGCCGCACGCGCGCAGGCACACATACACACACACACGCGTGCACCCAGCCTCCTTGGGAGCCGGACAGGGCCTCAGATCAGCTCACACCGCCACATGCGCGCAGGCACACACACACACACACACACACACACACACACACGCACATGCACGCGCGCGCACGAACGCTCNTAATATTCATCTCCTTGAGAACGCTTTTCCAGTCCAGTAAGCTGTTTCTATATTCCCGTAAACTAACCTAGCATTTAACTCTTCTGGGAACATTTAGCTTCCTTCTTCACATTTGAATAGGAAGATTTTAAAACAAAAGTTTACCTCTTAAAGTGGTTAACTGATAGCAGAAGTTAGAAAGGACTCTAAGGGCATAGAAGTTACTCATGAAGAAAGCAGATACCACCTCCAGGCTGAGGGAAAATGAACAAGAAAGGAACTTAGGCTACTCTGTCTCCCTTCTCTGTAAAGTTGACGATGGAAAGAAATTTTCTGGAAAATGTGGAATAGAACTGGCCTGTAAGAGTGTCCAGCCAGGCGGCTGAGATGCTTGCCTAAGGGGAAGGGTAGGCTAGAGTCAGGCCACATGGGCCACTGAAGTGAGTACACACCATCAGGACTCTTGCACACCAGTGTGCTGGCTGCTATGGCAGACAAGAAAAGCAGACTGCCCTGAGGGAAGGATATCCCTTCCTCTTGCTGTGGCTTTACACTCCTTCCAGGGACCTCTACAGATAGAGCCATAAAAGGATGAAAAGTTAGAGGGTGCTGCTCCAGTAACGTTGGAGAAGGAAATGGCAACCCACTCCAGTACTCTTGCCTGGAGAATCCCATGGAGGGAGGAGGCTGGTGGGCTACGGTCCACGGGGTCGCAAAGAGTCGGACACAACTGAGCGACTTCACTTCATAGAGTAGGATAAAAAGGGTGGACTTGGAGCTGAGAATCAGTAAAATTGGTGCACTGGTAATCAAGAAAATGTACATAAAACAAGTAGTTACCACTAACAAAACTTCAAGTGATTACCAAAAAGTTATGGTAATGATAGCAATCATATATTGCTGATGAGAATGTAATCAATGAAGATTTTTTAAAACTTAAAAAACTGTTACTGATTTATTTTTGGCTGTGCTGGGCCTTTGTTCTTTGTGGGCTTTCTCTTCTTGTGGTGAGTGGGTGTATTCTTTATTGTGGTGGGCTTTACTGCACGGGCTTCTCACTGCAGGGGCTTCTCTTGTTGCAGAGCACAGGCTCTAGGCGTATGTTCTTCAGTAGTTGCTGCACACAGACTCAGTAGTTGTGGCTCGCAGGCTTAGTAGTCATTGTGTGTGGACTTACTTGCTCTGTGGCATATGGAATATTCCCAGACCAGGGATCAAACCCATGTCCCTTGCATTGGTGGGTGAATTCTTATTCGCTGCTCCACCAGGGAAATCCAAGATCTTTTTTAATGTGTATCTTGTTGAATGAAAAATTCCTTAAATTCTGTAGTGCTTTACAGTTTTCAAAAAGGTCATATACATGATTTCATATAATCCCATGATAATCTTAAAAGAATCTCCTACTGTGCATTGCCCACTCCCCTTTCCTCTCCCCACTGGTAAGCACTAGTTTGTCCTCTGTATCTATGGGTCCATTTCATTTCTGTTTGATTCACTACTTTCTAGATTCCACATACAATATTGGTCTTTCTCTTCATAATACCCTGCAACTCGATCCATGTGGCTGCAAACAACAAAATGTCATTCTTTTTTATGGCTAAGCAATATTCCATACACACACACACACACACACACACACACACACATACACATTCACACACACACATATACAAT
>SJYW01012626.1:357789-368485 GCA_006410735.1 Raphicerus campestris
CCGCCCCCCACCCCCACCCCCGCAAGCCAGGCTCCTTCCTGGCCTTGCTGACTCTGAAAACAGTTAGACCTGGCTGTGCCAGGTCTTAGTTGCGGCATGCAAGATCTAGTTCCCTGACCGGGGATCAAACCTGGGCCCCCTGCGTTCGGAGCACAGAGTCTCAGCCACTGGACAGCCAGGGAAACCCCACTCACTCTTTTCCGTAAAAGAAAAGCCTCAAGATGCTGACCTGCGGCCAGTGTTCCCCAAACTGCGAGGACCCCCCTGCCCCACCTCCCTGCTCACAACGATCCCGCCAGATAAAGTCTTGCCATAAGAAATCTAGACCTGTTTTTTATTGGACAGAGACGGAAACCTCGGCGCGGGGTCTCCGAAGAGTTATGGTTTTCTAGACGGCTGAGGCCTGTCTCTGCTCCTGGCGGCTTTCTGGATCTTGAAGGCGCAAAGGACCTCGCCCGCGGCCNTTCCCCAAACTGCGAGGACCCCCCTGCCCCGCCTCCCTGCTCACAACGATCCCGCCAGATAAAGTTTTGCCATGAGAAATCTAGACCTGTTTTTTATTGGACAGAGACGGAAACCTCGGCGCGGGGTCTCCGAAGAGTTACGGTTTTCTAGACGGCTGAGGCCTGTCTCTGCTCCTGGCGGCTTTCTGGATCTTGAAGGCGCAAAGGACCTCGCCCGCGGCCCGGCCTCCCCGGAGGGGCTGTGTTTGCAGGCGCCTCTGGGAGGTGGGCACCTCCTCGCCTCTCCTCTCCCGGTGCACCCCCTCCTTTTCCACGTGGCTCCTCCGTCCTCTCTCTGCCTCCTCCTGTCTCAGCCACCCCAGGACGTCAGCCAGAACTTGGTGAGCAGGCCGCCCACGTGCCCCACGGCCTTGCAGCCTGGAGCCCAGGACAGCAGCCAGCTTCCCTCCGCGTTTTCTGCACGGGGAATCCCACCAGGTCTTTCATCCACTTCTGTCACCCTCTGCGTTGGCTGCACGAGGCCAAGTCCCCACGTCTGGCCTCACCTGCCCAGCCAGGTGAGGTTACGTGAGCAGGGCAGCAGGCGGCATCCTCTTCAGAGGGGGCACAAGTGGGGCCAGTGGCGAGGGGCATTTCCTCCCCCGCCCCTCAAGGAGGCTTCAAGAAAGCCAAGAGGCCTCTTAGCAACTAAAATGAACTCTTCTTTAAAAGCAAGTGTGAACCTAACCTCAGCTGCTTTATTTGCTCATTTCTCCACTTTCCCAGGACATCACTTTAATATTTTTTCTATTTTACATGATTCATAGAGAATAACTTAAAGTGACTTTGCACAGCACTGACTCCCCTACAAAATTCTGCAGTTTGACCACCAGCCCCAATAAAAGGAAATCTGTGCACCGCCTTGCTCCGTCTGGAGTAATTCTTTGTTCTATGTAAAAAAAAAAAAAAAACAACCTCTATATTTTTGCTGGTGCTGCAGCAAACAGAAACCCTTTTTCCTTTTTTTAATTTCAGAGGCTCAGGATGCTGCACCGTGCGTGGACATGGAGGAGAGCGGCTCAGTCTGAGGGTGCCGGCGTTGCGGTCTGTTGAATAATATAAAGGCAGCGCCTGAGTGAAGCAGCGAGGATGAGCCGCGGGGAGGGGGCCCCTGGAGGGACCCGGTCAGAGAGTCCCAATTAGGGGCTCTTGAACAATGGTGAGCGCCGTGCTGACCGCTGATAAGGATGTTCCGGATAATTAAAATGTCAGGGCTCCCTGGTTCCTCCAGATTGATCATCCGGCCTGGGAGGTAACACTTGTCCACTGGTCAGTTCCTGCTGATAAGAAACTCTGCTTGACAGTTACTGAGGTCTTTGATAAATAAAATATATAGGAAAACAGATGAATTATTACTTAATAAATGCAGTGTTGTTGCGGAAGCTTTCAGAGCGCACAGGCCCTATGCTGGAAGCCGGTGGACTACGGCCAGTGGTTGGGCATCTTCTACTTGGGTCTGCACAGGATTTGGGGGTTTGTTTTACTTATTTACAATATTAGAAAACAGAGGTCTCTCTCTCTCTCCCTCTCTCTCACACACACACATACACACACACACACACACACACACACACACACACACACACACACGCTCCCCTCAAATCCAGACCTGTGTCTTCGCTTGGGAACCGGCCCTGTGTCCAGGTGGGGGTCAGCGAGTGGCTGAGGCTAAGTGCCGGCCACTGCCCACCGATGGGCTCGTGGGCACCGCCCCCTCCCCACGCTGGTGGCCACCGAGCCACACTTGTGCTGCGTCCGCTGTCTCCCCCTCGTCTGAGGAGGAGAGGGGCTGGAACATGTCAGGGTGTGTATCAGGGTGGGTTGCTTTTTTGTTTGTTCTGCTCCTGTTTTACTCATTGACTTGATCCACTGGCCTTTTCAGGTGAGGGGTCAGCACTCAGTGACACCTGGCCCAACACTTGTTTCCCTAAATAAAGATTCTTTAGAACACCACACGCTCAGTCGTCTGCAGACTGCCCGTGATGGCGCTCACGTTCCAGCGGCAGACACGAGCAGCTGCACGGGGCCTGTCTGGCCCATGGTGCCTAGAATATCTACAGTTTGACCTCAGCAGACAAAGTGTGCTGCCTCGGCTCTTGGCACTTGAGCTTCTGGCCCTTGGGGAAGTGACTCACCCAGCTGGCTGTTTAACCGTGGGCAAATGACTTAAATTCTGAGCTCCAAGTGCCCCATCTCTAAGATGGAACAGTATGAGGTTCTGTTCCATAGGACTGTTGGGGGATTAAATAAGATGAAACATGCCTGGCACGCAGTGCGGGTAGGCTTTTCAATACATGTCATCTACTGTTATTAGTCAAAACACTGGTTCTCAAAGGGTAAAAATAACAAAAGTTACTCCAAGTGTTTATTTAATGTTGAGAGAAGTGATGTGGGAATTTCAGGACACTCCAGAGACTTCATCCTCCCCCCAAACCAAAGGGCTCCAGGCGCCTCTTGGCCGAGTCAGTGATGGGAAGAACACCATCCTCAGCACGACTTGGCTCCAGAGAGGAAGGTGATTAAGAAACACGCCGGGGGCAGCCAGCTGGCCGAAGCACGCCTCCAGGGGCTACAGGTCTGCAGCTCCACGGCCCAGGTTTGCACAAAACTCTAGAGAAACCGTTAAGAAAGCAGGCATCCTGCCAGCCTTATTCAGAGCCTCAGGTGGATCCGTTGTACCTTCATGCCCACACACCAGAAAAGCCAGTCCCAAGAAGGAAGAGAGTGGGGCGTTACTCTTGGCAGTGGGTCAGGATTGTGGAGGAACCAAAATGACTGCAGAGAGACGGTCTCCTGTCTTTTAGCCTAGCTTGAGTGCTGAGCTGCTAAGTCGAGTCTGACTCTTTGTGACCCCATGGGCTGTTTCCTGCCAGGCTCCTCTGTCCCAGGCAAGAATACTGGAGTGGCCTGCCATTTCCTTCTCTACTATTAGCCTAGGCTGAGGCCACAATTCCTGGGCCCAGAGCCCAGAAGAGGACCACCTTACAAATGGGTTCTCTACTACGGGCAAGTTGGATGACTCACGCTCACCCTCACCTTTGACCCTCAAACAAACTGTTGGGATTGGCACCTTTGCCAACTTCAGCGGATGGAAGGAGAAACTGAGGCTCAGAGGGATTAAGGAACTTACCCCAGATCACACAGACTCAAGGTGGCAGAGCTGAGACTCAAACACTGGAAGTGCACAGCCCTTTGTCTACCTGGAACAGGGAGGAAGGACTCACAAGACCCAGATCATCCTGGTTGATAACACTGGGCCACTCCAGGGAGTAGCCCTGTCCCACGGCCCTAAGCAAGGGTGACCATCCTGAACGCCTGTCCCTACCCACTCAGCTCCCCTTTGTGACTTGCTCCTTCCCTGCCAGTTTCAGCACTTTTTTCCCTTTTGTGATCGTTTTCCTGGAAATGGTGCTTGCAGACACCACCCTTGTCCTAGCCACGAACCTTACTACATTCAATTATCCTGGTTTATTAGGCTCTTTAAAGCTACTTTACTGCTCTCTCCTTGCCATGACCCTAATCTTCACTTTTCCTCTCACTTTCTCCTGGGTTATTGATCGTCAAGAGAAGGTTGCCACAGACTCGAAAGAAACGGAACTAGGCAAGAGAAGGCTGATCTCTGGCTGTGAAGTTTGCTTTCGCCAACATTAAATTGATAGATGGAGGACCTCCACTATCTTTCCTCTCTCTTCTCACGCTACATCTTACCAGACTCTAGTTTCAGAAATAACAAATCGTTATAATAAATTCCTCTACTAACATCAGAGTCTCCAGTGTGCTTTCATATACACGCACATCTTAGTTAATTCTCAGAACAGTTCCAGATGGCAGGCGGATTAAGTGATATTATGTTAATAGCCATTTTGCAAAGAAAGAATAGAAAGGCCCTCTCACACCTGAACTTCCAGCTCAGGATGAAGTTGAGAGGCCCAGGCCTCCCAGTACTCCTCACAACGGAAGATCCCTGGACGTGACGGAGCAAAGAAGCCCGAGAAGCGTCCCTGCCTCTGACTGTGTGCCCGCAGCAACACAGCAGGGGGATTCTCGTCCCCACTTCTCCCATCCCTGTGTCGGGGAGCCTAGCAGCGGGGCTTAGGGACAGAAGACGGCACGAGCTGTTCTCCGCTTTCACTGCAAAGGTGTCTGCAGAGCCAAGGGGAACGGAAACCGCTGCCAGCCCAGCCGCAGCGAGGCGGCGAGAGGCGGCAGCCGCTTCAGCCAGGAGGGCACGGGGCTCCGCGGGGAACTGGCCACACAGTCTGTCCACCCTCTGCTGCCTCCCAAAGAGGAGACGGCCCGCTCGAGAGAAAGCTGGATAGGACCAGGGCCTCATGGTGTAATACTCCCAGTGACCGAGACAGAACAGAAAAGTCGCCCCTCTTACCGAGAACCAGGAAGATCACAACTTGGGTGAAAAAACAGACAGTCGACAGGCGCCCTACAGAAATGAATGGGAGGTTGGAATGGCCGAGACTCTAAGAGCAGCCATCCTAAAGAGGCTCAAAAAGCAATTTCAAACTGTTTTGAAACAAATAAAACTCTCAGTAAAGAAACAGAAGTTATTTTTTTAAGCCAAATGGAAATTTAAAAAATACAATAACCAGGAACAGACCTCACAGGATGGGCCCAATAGAAGAGTGGAGATCACAAAGGACAGAATCAGCAAATTTGAGGTTAGAGCAACAAAATTCCCTGTCTTAACACAAACATAAAATATGGTGAAAAATAAAAGACTCTCAGGGACTCTGAGACAGTGAAAAAGGATAAATATTCATAGCTTCTGAGTCCCAAAAGAAGAAAAAGTGGGACTGAAAAAGTATCCAAAGAAATAATAGCTGAAAACTCACCAAATTTGGAGAAAGACAATAAACTATAGATTCAAAAGGCTGACTAATCTCAAACAGAATAAGTGTAAAGAAATACACATAAAAATTACACATCTGCAAATTAAGACAAAGAAAAAATATTTTAAAACACTGAGAAACAACACATTACTTACATGGGACATCAACTTGAATGATAGCAGATTTCTCATTTCAAACTATGGAAGCAGAAAGTTTTTCAACATTTTTCAAGTGCTATAGAAAGAGCTGTCAACTGTGAGTTCTATATTTGGTTAAAAAAAAAAAAAAAAAACTTTAGAAACCAAGGAAAAGAGAGAGATTCTCAAATGAAAGCAAACCAAGAGAATTTATTGTTGGCAAACATATCCTTAAAGATTAGCTGGAAGAAGTGGTATAAACAGCAGCTTTTTAAAACAGGACTTCTGTTTCTTTACTGAGAATTTCTGTTTTTTTCATTTGTTTCAAGAAGGCTTGGTACTTCAGAAAGAAAAAAAAAGTTTCAAATGAGTAGAAATAGGGATAATAAATATAAAACAGACTATTACTTCTCATGAGTATCTTAAGTTGTATTTCATAACTGAAGCAAAACTATAACATCTGATGTGACTTTCATGTATGTAAGAGACACTTAAGACAATTATATACATAATCATACATGTATATACACATATTATATGTATGTGTGTGATATAGTTTTTTTCTTATGAGGCAGTAATAGAGACCTAAGTGAAAGTAAGCTTACCTTTTACCCAAGTGGTAAAGCAACAATATTAGTAGACTGCAAAAAGTTGTGTTTCTATAGTGGAATCCCTACAAAAATCAATAATTCTACACAATCTCTCCCAGAAAATAGAAGAGAAAGGAACACTTTAAGCTTATTTTATGAGGCTAATATTACCCTGACACCAAAACTAGATAAAGGTAGGTAAAAGAAAGAAAAATACAAGCCAGTATCTCTCATGTATTTAGATTAAAACATCATCAACAAAAACTTTAGCAAATTGATTTCAATAATATGTAAAAAAAGAATTTTATACTATAACAAAGTGGAATTTTATTCTAGGATGCAAGTCTGGTTAATATTTGAAAGTGAATGTAATCTTCCAAGCTGCTGCTAAGTCACTTCAGTCGTTTCTGACTCTGTGTGACCCCATGGACGGCAGCCCACCAGGCTCCTCTGTCCCTGGGATTCTCCAGGCAAGGACACTAGCGTGGGTTTCCATTTCCTCCTCCAGTGCATGCATGCATGCTAAGTCGCTTCAGTTATGTCCAACTCTGTGTGACTCCATGGATAGCAGCCCACCAGGCTCCTCTGTCCACAGGATTCTCTAGGCAAGAATACTGGAGTGGGTTGCCATTTCCTTCTCCCAATATCCCATACTCACAAGCTAAGGAAGAAAAATCATATGATCTTAACAATTTATGCAAAAAAAAAAAACAAAAAAACACTACATTTGGCAAAATCCAACATGCACTCATTACAAAAGCTCTCTGGAGACCAGGACTAGAGGAACTTCCTCAACTTGAGGAAGCATATACCAAAACCTTTCAGCCAACATTGTATTTAATGGTAAAACACTAAATGTTNAAGTTTCAAATGAGTAGAAATAGGGATAATAAATATAAAACAGACTATTACTTCTCATGAGTATCTTATGTTGTATTTCATAACTGAAGCAAAACTATAACATCTGATGTGACTTTCATGTATGTAAGAGACACTTAAGACAATTATATACATAATCATACATGTATATACACATATTATATGTATGTGTGTGATATAGTTTTTTTCTTATGAGGCAGTAATAGAGACCTAAGTGAAAGTAAGCTTACCTTTTACCCAAGTGGTAAAGCAACAATATTAGTAGACTGCAAAAAGTTGTGTTTCTATAGTGGAATCCCTACAAAAATCAATAATTCTACACAATCTCTCCCAGAAAATAGAAGAGAAAGGAACACTTTAAGCTTATTTTATGAGGCTAATATTACCCTGACACCAAAACTAGATAAAGGTAGGTAAAAGAAAGAAAAATACAAGCCAGTATCTCTCATGTATTTAGATTAAAACATCATCAACAAAAACTTTAGCAAATTGATTTCAATAATATGTAAAAAAAGAATTTTATACTATAACAAAGTGGAATTTTATTCTAGGATGCAAGTCTGGTTAATATTTGAAAGTGAATGTAATCTTCCAAGCTGCTGCTAAGTCACTTCAGTCGTTTCTGACTCTGTGTGACCCCATGGACGGCAGCCCACCAGGCTCCTCTGTCCCTGGGATTCTCCAGGCAAGGACACTAGCGTGGGTTTCCATTTCCTCCTCCAGTGCATGCATGTATGCTAAGTCGCTTCAGTTATGTCCAACTCTGTGTGACTCCATGGATAGCAGCCCACCAGGCTCCTCTGTCCACAGGATTCTCTAGGCAAGAATACTGGAGTGGGTTGCCATTTCCTTCTCCCAATATCCCATACTCACAAGCTAAGGAAGAAAAATCATATGATCTTAACAATTTATGCAAAAAAAAAAAACAAAAAAACACTACATTTGGCAAAATCCAACATGCACTCATTACAAAAGCTCTCTGGAGACCAGGACTAGAGGAACTTCCTCAACTTGAGGAAGCATATACCAAAACCTTTCAGCCAACATTGTATTTAATGGTAAAACACTAAATGTTTTCTCCCTAAGAATGGAAACAAAACAAGGATATCTTCTGTTGCCACTTTATTCAACATAGTACTATATAAGTTCTAGCCAGTACAATAAGGCAAGAAAAGGAAATAAAAGTTATATAGCTTGGATGAGAAGAAATGAAACTGTCACCATTTACAAATGGCCTGATTGCCTATATAGAAAATTCTAAGGAGTCTACAAAAAAAACTTGCAGAACTAATAAAGAGTTCAGCAATGTTGTAGGGCGAAAGATCAACTTACAAAAATCGATCACATTTCAACATAATAACAATGAACTGTGAAGAGTGAAACTGGAAACAGTGACAGCTGCTTCAAAGAAAATAAATACTCAGGTATAAATCTAACAAAGCATGCACAGCATCTGTATCTTGAATGTTACAAAATACAAAATAAGCAGAAAAAGACCTACATAAATGCAGAAATCTACCACATTCATAGTTGGAAGAGTCAATATGGTGAAGATGTCAATTCTTCCCAAACTAATCTATAGGTTTAATACAAGTGCCATCAAAATTCCAGCAAGATTTTTTTACAGATAAGATTATTCTAAAGTTTCTGGGGCAAAGCACAGGACTTCAAACAGCAAAAATGTTCTTGAAAAAAATTAAACTCGGAGAAATTTTTCTAATATTGAGCGTTACTACATAGTTACCTCTGGAATAGGAAATGGCAACCCACTGCAGTATTCTTGCCTGGGAAATGCACGGACAGAGGGGCCTGCCGGGCTACAGTCCATGGGGTCGCAGAGAGTGGGACACGATTGAGCACGACAGTGCTCAGAACCGTGTGCATTTGCCAGAGGGATTAGACACATAGGTCAGAGAAATCAGAGAGCTAGAGACAGACTGACACAAACACTCAACTGATTTTAGAAAACAGGAAAAGCGATTCGGTGGAAGAAGGCCAGTGCATTCAATAGACAGTGCCAGAGCACCTTTGCTCTTGTCCAGTTGCTGAGTTGTGTCTGACTCTTTCGTGACCTCATGGGCTGCAGCCTGCCAGGTCCCTCTGTCCATAGGATTCTCCAGGCAAGAAGACTGGGGTGGGTTGCCATTTCTGTTTTCAAGAGCAACTGGATGCCTGTAAATAACCACCACCACGAAATGAACCTCTATCTAAGCCTCACACTTTATACACTTGATACAGAACTAACTCAAAATGGGCTGTGGGCTTAAAGTACACTTACAGTTAATGATTAAACAACGCAGGGGCTTCCCTGGTGGCTCAGTGGCAAAGAAATCTCCTGCTAATGTGGGAGACACGTGGGGCTCTATCCCTGGGTCGGGAAGATCCCCTAGAGAAGGAAATAGCAATCCACTTCAGTATTGTTGCCTGGGAAATCCCACGGACAGAAGAGCCTGGTGGGCTGCAGTCCATGGGGTCACAAAGAAGTGGACACCACTGAAGTGACTTAGCATACACATTCAACAATGTAGGGTTGGGGCGCCAGCCCTCCACCCAGTTGAAAATCCATGATAATTTACTTATAGACAGCCCTTCATCCAGGAGTTATCTCCATATCCATGGTCTTGTCATCCACGGACTGAACCACCTGAGCATGTGTAATCCTGTAGTCTTTACTATTGAAAAAAATCTGCTAATAAGTGGGCCCATGCAGTTCAAACCTGTGCTATCCAAGGTGAGCTGTATACAATTCTTAGAATTAAAATAGGAGAAAGCCTTGACAATATAGGGCTAGATGAAGAGTTTCTTGAAAGCACATTTAATAGAAGGAACATTTGTTTAATTGGATCTCACCAAAATTAAAAACTTTGCTCCATGAAAGACCCTGTTAAGAGGATGGAAAGACAAGCTACGGACAAGGGGGAAATATTTACAAACCACATATCTGACAAAGGACTTCCTTCTAGAATGTAAAAAGGATCTCACAAAATTCACAGCAAATAAACACTCCAATTAGAAAACTGGTCAAAAGAATAAACAAACATTTCACCACAGAGGACACACAGAAGGGGAAAGGGGCTCACCATCCTTAGCCAGTGAGGAAACGTAATTATAAAGCCACGATGACCTGTCGCTACATACCTATCCAATGGCACAAAGGAAAACACAAGATAAGATCAAGTGCCGGTGAGGAGGTGGAGGAAATGAATCACACAGCGGTGGGCATGCAAAGCAGTGCAGCCCCTCTGGAAAGGAGCGTGGCAGACCCTCAGAAAACGGAGGGCGTGTGTGCCATCCGACCTAGCCACTGCCCTCCCAGGCGTGCATCCCCGGGAGATGGAAACTCATGTTCACACCAAAATCTGCACAGGAATGGCCGCAGCGGCTTATTCATGATAGCCCCAAATTGGAGACAACCCAAACACCCTTCAAAGGGTGGGTGATTAAACAAATGGCAATGTGTCTACACCATGGAATATGACTCCATAATAAAAGAGAAAAAAGAACAAACTATTGATACATATGATAACCTGGACAGATCTCAAGAGAACTGTACTAAGTGCCAAAACCGAAACCTCAAGAGATTACACAGCGTATGATTCCACTTTTATAACTCTGTTGAAACGATACAATTAGAGGTGAGAAGAGATTAGTGGTTGCCAGGGGCTTCCAGGGGAAGCGGGGAGGAGAGGTGGCTCTGGCTATAAAAAGGCAGCACTAGGGATTTTTTTTTTTTTTTTTTTTTT
>SJYW01012626.1:383519-414710 GCA_006410735.1 Raphicerus campestris
ACCCCGTGCTGGTACCTGTCTCTTCAGGCACAAGTTTTCATTGAGAGTGTTCTCTGTGTTGGGCCAGGTCACAAGACGCCGAGCAGGGAAAAAGCCCGTTACTATTCTCGGGGCTTACACAGGGGGAGCCAAGGAAAGAGGGTGCATCCCAGAGTAGACCGAGGGCCTCATGAGTCCTGATGCATGTGGCTTCCGACGGACACCATCTCGGAGTCGGGGCGGTGCTTGGTTGGTTTCTAGGTAGTCAGCGCATCTCCACACCATATGGGGGTGAATTTCCTTTCTGCTCGGCTTCCCAGAGGGCCGTAGTCAAAATTACAATTTAGATTCAATCAATAAATGTTTATTGAGAGTCTGTTCTTTGCCTGCAGATCGTAGGCTTTGTGGGGACACAAAAGGAGATGCTGTGGGAGGAGCTTGCCATGGAAACATCTCCCGTCTGCTCCGCAGTGTTTACCACGGCCAGGGAAACAAACAGCGACGGTTTTGCCGACAATGGAGGCAGGAAAGTGAGAAAACAAAAAAAAGGGTCCTTGGTTTCCACACAGGACAGCGTTCCGAGTGGGTGAGGCAGGTCTGATGTGAGGCAGTCACATAGACCTCCCCCTGCTTCTCCAAACTTCTGCGTACTAAAACTCTACCATTACAGATTTATTCCTCTGATTAAGCTCTGCATCCCTAAGACAGTTCTTATTTTTCCAAATGAAAATACTAATACTTCTATAAAAAGGACACAATGCCCTTAACCTCTTAAATGACCCATAATTTGGCATGTGTGCCAATCTGGACCTGTGGGTGGTACTTGCCTGAAATAGTGTTGAGAAAGCCTCTGAGGCTCTATATGGCCTCCAATCCAAAGAATGTCTATTGATTCGTTATATCTGCCATAAATACAAGAAGAGAGGAGAGTATTTACTTTCCCTGTCTTAGAGGAGAGGAGGTTAAGTGACTTTTTTGTCTCCTACTTTAACAGGAGAGAATGTGCGTGTATATATGCTAAGTCCCTTCATTAATGTCTAACTCTTTGGGACCCCAAGGACTGGAGCCCACCAGGCTCCTCTGTCCATGGGATTCTCCAGGCAAGAATGCTGGAGTGGGTTACCATTTCCTCCTCCAGGGGATCTTCCCAATTTAGTAATCTAACCCATTGGCACCCCACTCCAGTACTCTTGCCTGGAAAATCCCATGGACAGAGGAGCCCGGTAGGCTCCAGTCCGTGGTGTTGCTAAGAGTTGGGCACGACTGAGCGACTTCACTTTCACTTTTCACTTACATGCATTGGAGAAGGAAATGGCAACCTACTCCAGTGTTCTTGCCTGGAGAATCCCAGGGACAGAGGAGCCTAGTGGGCTGCCATCTATGGGGTCGCACAGAGTCGGACATGACTGAAGCGACTTGGCGGCAGCAGCAGCAGCAACCCATGTCTCATGTCTCCTGGATTGGCAGGCAAGTTCTTTACCAATAGTGTCCCAAAGCTCTGATGGTGCAGCCCCTGAAGGAGGGCCTTGAGACCCTAATCTCATCATTACCTGTGCCCGCTAATCTCATCATCTTACCCCTGGTCTGTCCACGGCCCAGGCTTCCAGGACCTGCAGCGGGAGGTCCGGAGTCCAGCCCCTCCTCTCAGAGCCCCCTCAGGTGTCAGCCCACCTGGGCTTCCAGCCATGTCTTTGACCACACTCTTGGTCTTTACCTGTTCCAGCTGCTCTGGACTCTTTTTGCCCTCCAGCTTTTTGAGGTTAGGTTGCACAATGTGACTTTTAAAAAGTGTATAATGCAATGATTTAATATGTGTATACAATGTGATTACCACAATCAAGTCACTGTATCCATCACCTTACATAGTTAGCATTTAGAGTGTGTTGAGGGAGGGGCTGAGAACATAAAATCTTTTCTCTTAGCAACTTTCAAATATTATTAACTATACTTACCATGCTGCATATTAGAGACTCAGAACTTACTCATCTTGTAACTGGGAGTCTGTGCCCTTTGATCAACTTCTTCTCATGTAACCACTGCTCCAGCCTCAGGTTCTGTGACTTTTTCAAAGTGTGTGTGTGTGTGCGCGCGCACACGCGCACGCACATGCTTATTCATGTCTGGCTCTGCAACCCCATGGACTCCAGTCCACTAGGCTCCTCTGTCCATGGAATTCTCCCAGCAAGAATACTGAAGTGGGTTGCCATTTCCTTCATCAGGGGATCTTCCCGACCCAGGGATCACACCCACATCTTTACCCCCTGCATTGCTGACAAATTCTTTGCCACTGAGACATACATACATATATAAGCGAGACCCTACTTTAATTGTCTTTGTCTGTCTGGCTTATTTCACTCAACACGGTGTCCTCTGGGCTCCTCCATGCTGTCACAAATGGCACAGTTTCTTTCTTATTAAAGGCTAAATAGTCCGCAATTTCTTTCTCCATTTATCTGTCACTGGACACTTAGGGTGTTTCTGTGTCTTGACTATGGTGTGAATAATGCTGCAACAAACAGTGCAGATATTTCTTCAAGATGCTAATTTCATTTCCTTTTGGTGTGTATTAATATTAATATACCCAGAACTGGATCATATGATGGTTCTATTTTGAACTTTTTGAAGAGCCTCCATACTGTTTTCCATAATGACTGCACCAATTTGCATTCTTATCAACAGTGTACAAGAGTTCCCTTTTCTCCACATCCTTGCCAACACCTGTCATTTCTTGTCTTCATGATAATAGTCATCCTAACAGGTGTGAGGTGATATCTCACTGTGGTTTTGAAGTGCATTTCCCTAACAATTAGAGATGTTGAGCATCTTTTCATGTACCTCCTGGCCATTTGTAGGCCTTTGGGAAAATATTCAGCTTCTTTGCCCATTTTTAAAGTAGTTATTTTTGCCGCACTGAGCCCTTTGCCAAGCCTGGATGTGTTTATCTGCTTTTCCTAGACCACCTAGAGCATCCATACTCACTGTCTCTGCAGGGAAACTCTTACATCATTCCATCAAGACCTGACTCAAACATCGCTTCCTCTGAGAAGCCCTCCCTAGTTCCTCCACCTGAGAAGGAATCACTCCCTGAGTCATCACTGTGGACCCATCCTCTGTCTGAGTCTGCCCAGCCTCTATCCTGGCCATCTTCACCCTACCCTTCAACTCATCTTACTTTCTCTTAAAACTGAGAGTTCCACTGAGGGCAGGGCTAGAGTGTGACCTCTGTGAGTCCAGACCCAGCGCTGGGCCTGACACACGGCTGATGTACAGGGACCACGGGTTGAATATAGGATCGACTGAGTGAGTGAATCAACATTTTAGGTGTCACAACGTTGTGAGACTCAGCTCCACACCGAGTTCCTGTGCTTCTCCTTGAGTTCCTACAACAGTGCCCTAACCTAATATGGTACATCAGCCGCAGATCTTCACGGCTCAACATAACCCAGGTCAGTTCCCTCCCACAAAGCCCAGCATGAGCTGTCCTTATATTAACCATGTCTCTTGTTTTCTGGTCTGATGCTGTCACATCTGTGAGGGGAACTGCCCCTCCCAAGGCTGGCTGTTCCTAGAGACAGTAAACAACTCAGCCATGAGCACGCCTTTCCAAGGCAAACCAACCGACCCAGAGCCCCCGCCACCCTCCCCCTCCTCCACGGGCTCCCACACTGTGGGCCACTGTCCACCTGTCCTCTCCACCCCGGGCAGGTTCCACATAACCGGGATGGGCGGGGACGATCCAGACCAGCCAGTCCTCAGCTGCCCGCCCCGCCTCGTCCACCCCTTCCGCAGAAACCTCAGTGAGGCCTCTGGTCCACCCTGACCCTCACTCCCTCTGCCTCCAGCCGCCCTGGGGTCTCCCCGTGCGGCCCTGCCTGGCATCGCGTTCCCCTTCCTCACGGGAACTGTGAGTAACAAGTGATCTTTCCAGGCAGTCGTCTCCTGACCTGCTGATCTTTCTGTACCTCGAATTTTCTATCAATCTCTATTTGAAAAGTCTTCCCTTCAATGACTCTGCCATCCAGGGAGCATCCCATACTGCTCTCCACTTCACCACGTGGCCCCCACATTCTGTAAAAGAGAGTGGCAACATCTCATGCCGGCTCTTAACTACTCCTGCCCGGAAGTGCCTCATGCCACCTCAGGCCACCGCCCATCAACTGGAAGCAGTCACGCGGCGCCCCTGAGGCATGAGGGGTGTGACTGAGGAATCTGGGGGTGGGGGGCTCTGCCGCCTATGCTTCCGGTCTTGACCCTCCCCTTCAGATTAAGAATGAATCAGCAACCTAAGGTCAGCGTGCATTTATTTAATAGTGATGGCGTGATATGATGGTGGAGCCCCCTTTGCTGTGGATGTGACCTAGTTTGTCACCAGAAAATATGGAAGCTGAAAGTTAAAAAAAAGCAGAGATGAGGCCAAGGACTGACTGGGCCATAAATGTGCTCTGGCATCAGGGCCGCCAGTGAGATTAATGGGCCTAGGCCCCGAGTGCTGACCCGCTCTCACCTCCGGGGCCAGCACAGATGGGGGCTGTCTGGGGGTGGCTGGCTTAGGCTGGCATGTGGCCAAGGAGGAAGCGTGTCCAGCACCCCCCTCTCCTGCTAATATCCTCTGGGTGTGGTGTCTCTGGGGCCCAGATGTTCGCTGTCAGTGGTTGCGTTAAGCAACTGGACAGTCATCAGTCTCCCGAATATTCATGACCAGGGAGGGGTCATCTGAGGAGAGGCACTGAGAATCCTTGAAACACAGTCCTGAATGAGATGATGATTTCAGCTTCTTCCCCCCTAGATATTAACTGCAGCTGCTCAGAGGTGGTAAAACAAGCGAGATCTCATCTCTTCCTTGTCCCACCCTCGAGGACACGGAGGCGGAACACCGGGTGGAGAACGAGTCTGACGAGAAGAGAGAGACTGTGCAGGAGGCGAGAGAGCAACTGGACGCGTGACTCAGGCCCCAAGCACGTGTGCTTGGCCCCTCAGTCGTGTCTGACTCTCTGCGGCCCCGTGGACTGTAGCCCACCAGGCTCCTCTGTCCATGGGGTTCTTCAGGCAAGAACGCTGCAGCGAATTGCCATTTCCTTCTAAAGGAGATCGTCCTAACTCAGGGACCAAACCTGCGTATCCTGCTTGGCAGGCTCTTCACCACTGAGCCACCACAAAGCTGATAACTGAATTTACTCCTCACACATAGAAGGAGGTTCTCATTTTTACAAATGAGGATGCGCAAGGAGTAGGAAACCAGCCTGGAATCACACAGGATTTGAGTGGGTGACTTTGACCCAGTGCTCCTTCTCCTCCACAGGTCCAGTCTGCAGCTCCGGGATCACTGAGAAGATGGTGTCCCGGTCCAGAGCCATTGCCCGCCTGAGGGACGGCCGTTGACAGAGAAGAATGGCTTTAACCTCGCGGAGGATGCCTTCTGGAGGCTGGTGACAGCCGCACACAGTTTCTGCAGAAAAATGCATGAAGCCGCAGGTGTCACATGCTCCGTGGTTCCGCCCACGGCCTCAGGGTGTTCCTGGGTGTCCCAGAAGGAAGTACAGCCGGTGGGACGCACATGAAGCGCTTTCTCCCCAGCCTGGGGTATTGCCAACTCCTTCCAGGCAATACACTGACACTGTAATTAGAGAACTGATGGGCCAGTGTGCGAGGAAGCAGTGTGACCTAAGGTCAGGGGGCCCCAGGGGACCCCTCAGGACATGTGACCCCAGAGTCACAGGCTGTTTCGTGTGTTCCACCCCTCCCGCCCGGGGCTAGAACCCGGCCTCACCTTTGCCCCACGAGGCGGGGGGAGGCTCCTGCCCTTTGCGTCCCACCCCCCTGCCCTCCCCCAGTCTCAGAAGAGGACCTTTCCTCCTCAGTATCTCAGGACCCCTTCTCTGCTCTTCCCCCAGACCCTCTCTCATGATCTCCATTCTCCCATTTGGTCATCAACGTCCTCGATTCAGAAAGCTGGCAAGGAGGTGAGCTGGCAAGGAGGTGAGCTGCCAGCCACAGGTGGGTCAGGACGTGGAAGACCCTACTTGGGTTTTGGCAAAGGGACTTCTGCTTTCCAAAAGCAGCAGCGTTGCTTGTGGTTACACGGCCTTCTGTGTCTCAGTTTCCCCATCTGTAAAATGGGTCAATGTCAGTTCTAACCTCATAAGGTTGTTAACACCTGCAAAGCAAGGAGAACAGTACCTGGAGCACAGGACTCACGACACACACAGGAGCTGTAACCACTCCAGCCCCTGTGTCCACAAAAACCAGGTGATGGGGGCCTGGGGCTGCAAGGGCATCTCCAGTAAATAAATCCCTTGTTCCCTCGGCTCTGAACAAGTCAAGTGAGACCAACGAGAGAGCAAAGCATCTCCCTTGTTCTCCATGCCTCTGAAGTCCATCCCACCACCTCCCAGGAGTGTGCAGAGGCCAGGAACCAGGATGAGGGATGGGCACTGCTCTTTGCTCCATCCTGCCAGCCCCAGGCCTGCGTGGCTCCCACGGCCTGAGATGCATGTACATTTGTGATCACCGAGTCAGCTTTGCCATCTGGTTAAGCCCGTCAGCGGGATCGTCTCTGTGGGCTTTGTGTAGAGACGAAGTCTCTGTTGCACTTGGGTTGCTTTTCCAAATCAAGTTCTTTGAGAGTCTCCATCTACTTGGTTTGCTTGTGGTCAGTGAGTCAGGAACACAGGGCAAGGCCAAGGGCGTGCTCGCCACCAGGTCCCCACAGGGCAGAGCACAGCCACTTGGACCCTGAGGATGGAAGGGAAAGGTCCCCCACTCCTAGGGGAGCCCCTGGTGCAAACACAGCCACTGACAGGGCAGTTTCTCCTCCAGTGCTGCCCTCGCGCGTGGCTGCAGCAGCCCTGTCGCTTCGCTGCCCTCCTGTGCCAGCAGGTGCCCTGAGAGTGCCAGGGCACCTGCACCCCCCAGTGACTTGGCTCAGCATCTGCCTCTGATTGGAAATGTCTAAAGCCTGGAAGCCAACAACGAAGGCTTCATGGCCTCAGCTACTTCCAATTTAGTTTTTCAGCAAGAGATAAGCATCTGTATTATTAATGAAATCAAGATTTGGGCATAAAAAGCATACTTCCAGCTGACTCCTCAGTTCAATTCAGTTCAGTTGCTCAGTCGTGTCCAGCTCTTTGTGACCCCATGGACTGCAGCATGCCAGCCTTCCATATCCATCACCAACTCCTGAAGCCTGCTCAAATTCATGTCCACTGAGTTGGTGATGTGGTGATGCCATCTAACCATCTTATCCTCTGTTATCCCCTTCTCTTCCCGCCTTCAATCTTTACCAGCATCAGGGTCTTTTCCAATGAGTCAGTTCTCATCTTGTAGCCAAAGTATTGGAGTTTCAGCTTCAGCATCAGTCCTTTCAATGAATATTCAGGACTGATTTTCTTTAGGATGGACAGGTTGAATCTCCTTGCTGTCCAAGGGACTCTCAAGAGTCTTCTCCAACACCACAGTTCAAAAGCATCAATTCTCAGCTTTCTTTATAGTCCAACTCTCACATCCACACATGACAACTGGAAAAACCATAGCTGACTCCTGCTGCTGCTGCTGCTGCTAAGTCACTTCAGTTGTGTCCAACTCTGTGCGACCCCATAGATCGCAGCCCACCAGGCTCCACCGTCCCTGGGATTCTCCAGGCAAGAACACTGGAGTGGGTTGCCATTTCCTTCTCCAACGCGTGAAAGTGAAGTCGCTCAGTCGTGTCTGACTCTTCATGACCCCATGGACTGCAGCCCACCAGGCTCCTCTAGGCTCCTCTACCCATGGGATTTTCCAGGCAAGAGTACTGGAGTGGGGTGCCAATAGCTGACTCCTGGCCTTACATAAATACAGTCCACTCGAAGGAAAGCATCAGACTAGGAAAACCATTGTTAACACTCCTCACAGAAAGAAGATTCTGTTTGATCATATGTAAAGAGCTCCTACAAATCAAAAACAAACAACCACCACCCAGCATTAACAGGGGTGATGAGCATGGTCTCAAGCCGTGCTGGTCGCCCGCTGGGGTGGCCGCTCCTGCATCCCCATCCCAGTGCCCCGGGCCTGCTCAGGTCACCACCTCCATGTGGACTTGTGCTTGGGGCAGGGCCTAGCCCCAGTGCTCTGGGATCTGGGCTCACCATGGCCAGGCGCCCATAGGCAGAACAGGTGAAGGGCAGGTGACGTCACTTGTCCCATCTGCTGGGCAGGGGAGGGGGTGAGGAGGACAGGGAACCTCCAGGAAAAGAGCTTCCTCAACCTCAAAAAAGAGACCCCACCAAGACAGGCCCCATTTCCTGCTTGCTGTCACCGTGGTGAGGTTGTGAGACCGGAAGAAGCCGCAGAGGTCTTAGACCAGGAGGGGAGATGGCTAAAGACGACAATGTCCCTGAGGTTGGCAGGGCAGAAAAATGGAAGGAACCAGGGCCTCCCTGACATCACTGGGCTGCGGAGTTCACCGACCCAGCAGATTTGTTTGTTTGTTTTTACTTAAAAAGTTGTGTCTAACTGTGATAAGGTGCATGTAACGTAAAATGTACCGTAGTGATAGCTGTATTGCTTTCAAGAGCACAGCTCAGCAGCAGTAAGCACATTCAGGGTGTGGTGCCAGCCTCCCCATCCTCATCTCCAGCACTTACTCATCTCCCCAGGTTGAGGCTCTGTCCCATTAAACACCAACTCCCCATCGCCCCCCACCCACAGCCTCTTCTGCTTTCTGTCTCCACGAATCTGACTCTTCCAGGCACCTCGTGTAAGTGGCATTGCACTGTACTTGTCCCTTTGCAACAGGCTCATCTCATTTCACACGACATCTTCTGGGTTCACCCACGTTGTAACCTGTGTGAGAATTCCCTTCCTTCTTTAAGGTTGAATAACCTCCCACCGTTTGGACGGACCACACTGTGTTTATCCCATTCATTCGTCAATGGACACGTGGGTCGTTTCTGCCTTCCGGCCGCTGTGAATAATGCTGCTGTGAGCATGGGTAAACAAAGGTCTCTTTAAGTCTTTGCTTCAGTTCTGGGTATAAACCCAGAAGTGGAGCTGCTGCATCATATAATGAGTCTATGTTTATTTATTTTTTTTGAGAGAAAGACATACTGTTTTTCAAAGCAGCTGCACCATTTTGCATTCCCCCATCTCCAGCTCTTTTAATGTAAGAAGATAAATTCTTTATCGCTCAAGCCAGTTGAGTCATGGTTTTCTGTTCCTTGCTCCCCAAAGCACCCTAATTACTACAGTTAGGAATAGGCACTTTTATAGATGAGATATGATTGGCCAATTAGCACATGAAAATATGCTCAGCCTAAGTAGCTACATCGCGAAGTGCAAATTGCAATAACTGATATAGTTTGTGGCCATTAGACTGATAAAGAGTAAAAAGACTGGTAACAGGTAACATCAGGTCCATACAGCCAAAGCTATGGTTCTTCCAGTAGTCATGTATGGATGTGAGAGTTGGACCCTTAAGAAGACTGAACACAGAAGAATTGATGCTTTCCAATTGTGGTGCTGGAGAAAACTCTTGAGAGTCCCTTGGACTGCAAGGAGATCCAACCAGTCCATCCTAAAGGAAATCAACCCTGAATATTCACTGGAAAGACTGATGCTAAAGCTGAAGCTCCAGTACTTTGGCCACGTGATGCAAGGAGCCGACTCATTGAAAATGACCCTGATTCTGGGACAGATTGAGGGAAGGAGGAGAAGACAGTGACAGAGGATGAGCTGGGTGGATAGCGTCACTGACTCCATGGACATGCGTTTGAGCAAACTCCAGGAGATGATGAAGGACAGGAAAGCCTGGTGTGCTGCAGTCCATGGGGATGCAAAGAGCCAGACCCAACTGAGCGACTGAACACCGATAAAGTCAGTGAGGCTGTAATGTACGCATGCACTCGGAGGAAGTGGTCACTAGAAAACATTTTCGGGAGGCAATTCGGTGTCACTAAAACCTTTTTTTAAAATTTTCACTGGAGTATAATTGACTTAAAATGTGTTTACTGTGTACAGCAAAGTGAATCAGTTATACATATACACATATCTACTCTTTTTTAGATTCTTTTCTCATATGGGTCATTCCAGGGTACTGAGTAGATGTCCCTGTGCTCAGCATCACTAAAAATTTTAAGGTACCTGTCCTTTAGTCTCACGATGCCAAGTCAAGTTGTATTGCAGGAGGTGAGGTGAAGTCGCTCAGTCGTGTCTGACTC
Source organism: Raphicerus campestris (assembly GCA_006410735.1). Classification (NCBI taxonomy): domain Eukaryota; kingdom Metazoa; phylum Chordata; class Mammalia; order Artiodactyla; family Bovidae; genus Raphicerus; species Raphicerus campestris. The sequence continues at coordinate 393,689 of SJYW01012626.1, forward strand.
TTTGCGACCCCATGGGCTGTAACCTACTAGGCTTCTCTGTCCATGGGATTCTCCAGGCAAGAATACTGGAGTGGATTGCCATTTCCTTCTCCAGGGGATCTTCCCAACCCAAGGTTCGAACCCGGGTCTCCCACATTGGAGGCAGACGCTTTAACCTCTGAGCCACCAGGGAAGCCCCAGGAACACCGGTACAAACACACAAAGAAGCAAGGAGAAAGAAGCTGATGGTTTGGAGCAATGGTAATAGGAAAAAAGTATGGGAAACCTTCCAAACCGCTTCCAAGAACTTGGTTAAACAAACCGTGATGCAGTCACACTGTGGAAAACTACGCGGCTGTAGGAAGAATGCGTGTCACCACCAACTGCGCGAACGTGGGAAAATCCCCGAGACAATGGGTTTTGAAAGCCCAGTGAACATCAAGTCACAGAATAATGCAAATAACATAATTGCACTTACGTCAAACCTTATGTCTGCACGTATGTACATATGCGTTTTTACACATATGCAAATTCGTAGAGAAAAGACCGTAAGGAAATAGACTGCCGGGTGAACAATAGTTCCTCTGTAGAGAGAAAATGAGAGCTGGAAATGAGGAGAAAGAAACTTGAACTTCTCGTTCTACATTCTGTTTGAAAAACATTTTTTACAGTGTGTTGCTGCACTGTGCTATTTCCTTAAAATGCAAGCCACTCATGTTCAAAATCAATATATAAAAGGGTTGTGTTGTGGAAAGAAAGGTTTTCATTGTAAGAGAGGTGGTTCGCCTGCCCCCTACTCCTCCGACACCTGACCCCATTTCACAGATGCATGAATTTCCCTGCCAGTGAGGAAACGGCAGCAGCTCAGAGGCCAACCAAGGCAAGGCCAAGGCCTCCAATTTCTCAGCCTGGGAGCCAGAGAAGCCCANAAAATGACCCTGATTCTGGGACAGATTGAGGGAAGGAGGAGAAGACAGTGACAGAGGATGAGCTGGGTGGATAGCGTCACTGACTCCATGGACATGCGTTTGAGCAAACTCCAGGAGATGGTGAAGGACAGGAAAGCCTGGTGTGCTGCAGTCCATGGGGATGCAAAGAGCCAGACCCAACTGAGCGACTGAACACCGATAAAGTCAGTGAGGCTGTAATGTACGCATGCACTCGGAGGAAGTGGTCACTAGAAAACATTTTCGGGAGGCAATTCGGTGTCACTAAAACCTTTTTTTAAAATTTTCACTGGAGTATAATTGACTTAAAATGTGTTTACTGTGTACAGCAAAGTGAATCAGTTATACATATACACATATCTACTCTTTTTTAGATTCTTTTCTCATATGGGTCATTCCAGGGTACTGAGTAGATGTCCCTGTGCTCAGCATCACTAAAAATTTTAAGGTACCTGTCCTTTAGTCTCACGATGCCAAGTCAAGTTGTATTGCAGGAGGTGAGGTGAAGTCGCTCAGTCGTGTCTGACTCTTTGCGACCCCATGGGCTGTAACCTACTAGGCTTCTCTGTCCATGGGATTCTCCAGGCAAGAATACTGGAGTGGATTGCCATTTCCTTCTCCAGGGGATCTTCCCAACCCAAGGTTCGAACCCGGGTCTCCCACATTGGAGGCAGACGCTTTAACCTCTGAGCCACCAGGGAAGCCCCAGGAACACCGGTACAAACACACAAAGAAGCAAGGAGAAAGAAGCTGATGGTTTGGAGCAATGGTAATAGGAAAAAAGTATGGGAAACCTTCCAAACCGCTTCCAAGAACTTGGTTAAACAAACCGTGATGCAGTCACACTGTGGAAAACTACGCGGCTGTAGGAAGAATGCGTGTCACCACCAACTGCGCGAACGTGGGAAAATCCCCGAGACAATGGGTTTTGAAAGCCCAGTGAACATCAAGTCACAGAATAATGCAAATAACATAATTGCACTTACGTCAAACCTTATGTCTGCACGTATGTACATATGCGTTTTTACACATATGCAAATTCGTAGAGAAAAGACCGTAAGGAAATAGACTGCCGGGTGAACAATAGTTCCTCTGTAGAGAGAAAATGAGAGCTGGAAATGAGGAGAAAGAAACTTGAACTTCTCGTTCTACATTCTGTTTGAAAAACATTTTTTACAGTGTGTTGCTGCACTGTGCTATTTCCTTAAAATGCAAGCCACTCATGTTCAAAATCAATATATAAAAGGGTTGTGTTGTGGAAAGAAAGGTTTTCATTGTAAGAGAGGTGGTTCGCCTGCCCCCTACTCCTCCGACACCTGACCCCATTTCACAGATGCATGAATTTCCCTGCCAGTGAGGAAACGGCAGCAGCTCAGAGGCCAACCAAGGCAAGGCCAAGGCCTCCAATTTCTCAGCCTGGGAGCCAGAGAAGCCCGAGCACAGAGCTGCTTTCTGCAGCTCCCAGGCCTCTCCGCCTGCACAAGCGTGACTCTCGCCCACCCACCCCCATTTCTCCCCACCTGCTGGAGCCTACGGAGCCCTGGCCTCAGTGTGGAGCCGGCTGCCCCAGATCTGTGGGCTGCAGCCGCCGCAGCCACGTGTCAGAGCCACGTTCCTGGCTGACTGCCTCGTGGCTGGAAGTTCACCTTCTCTCCATCTGGGTTGCTTTCAGAATCTCTGAGAGCTCGGGAGGCATCTTGCCTTGTGGGAGGGGAGCTGGATTCAGGGGGTACACTGGGCTTTGTCCACCTCTGCCTGGGGTCCTTAACCAAGAGCCCCACAGGTGCAAGTCAGAAGGTTTGGGAACCTGGTACCAGGCAATCTCATGAATTTTATTTTATGTATTTCCATATCTTCTACAGTCCCTCCAGGGATGAGACCCGGCCCTGCCGATTTGGCAGTCGTGGACCTGGGCAATGTTTCCTAACCTTCCAAGCTTCAGCTTCCTCATCTGTGAAGTGGGGCTAATGAGGCCTGGCTCACGGAGTTGCACAGCATAAGTGGTGTGATCAAAGAGCCTGGAGCTAGTGAGGCCTGGCTCACGGAGTTGCACAGCGTAAGTGGTGTAATCAAAGAGCCTGGAGCAACGAGAAGGGGCCCAGAAGAAGGAATGTCTTGACCCAGCCTAGGCATCCTGGAGGGCTTCTTGATGGAGGAGTAGAGCCGAGTTTTGAAGATAGTCTAATTACTGCTGCTGTGTAAGTTTTAAAAAAAAACACCCCACGTTGAAATATGTGTTACCACGTGTAAAACAGACAGCTAATGGGTCTATGGCACAGGAAGCTCCACCCAGTGGTCTGTGACAATGCAGGGGGCTGGACTGGGGTGGGAAGTGGAGGGGAGGTTCAAGAGTGGGGAGACATGTGTATACTTATGACTAATCCATGCCGATGTACTGCAGAAATCAGCACAACGTTGTAAAGCAAGTATTCTCCAATTGAAAATAAATTTAAAAAAATAAGTTTAGAGAAGGAAAAAAAAGCACACTGAAACTTGGTAGCAGAAAAGAACCGCTTCCTTACGCTCATGGATCCACGGGCCGTCTCTGCTCAGGGTCTCACCAGGTGCTGGCTGCTGCTGGCTGGAACACTCCGCCTGGGCCTCCCTGCGGTCTCTTTGCACAGGCTAGCTGGGCTTCTGTGCAGTATGGCTGCGGCATATGCCAGAGAGCCCCCAGAGAACCAGGAGGGAGCATTATGGCCCTTTAAACCTCACCTCAGAAGTCACATAGTGTCACCTCGGCCAAGGTCATACACCCTCCAGATTCAAGGGGATGGAATGTGAACTCCAGCTCTAGATGAAAGAACTGTAACTGCAAGGCCACGTCAAGTGGGAGGTGTCATTGGCAACAATACTTTGGAGAACAGAATCTGTCACAAAGGCCAGAGCAAATAGGAAATATCTGTGCTAGACTAAGGGAGGAGAAGGCAATGGCACCCACTCCAGTACTCTTGGCTGGAAAATCCCATGGACGGAGGAGCTTGGAAGGCTGCAGTCCATGGGGTCGCTGAGCGACTTCCAGAGCAAATAGGAAATATCTGTGCTAGACTAAGGGGAAAAGAATATATTTCCTGGACTGCCTGGAACTGTTGTTCAGGTCACGCACTGCAAAAAGGCAGCTAGCCGAGAGGGCAAGTGGAGCTGAAATCCATTCTATCCTCCATTCACTGAGCTCTGTGTTCACGCATATACGAAGCTGCATCTGCGCAGAAAAAGGACAGACTTTTCCTTTTCAAAAGGTGTTGTCCACTTGCTCAGGTGAGCACCCGCAGAGTTGAGTGCACCCAGAGAGGGACACTTTTCTAATACCCACATGGAGCAACGGGGGTCCTGGGCAAGGTAAGCAGGAGAACTGGAGCCTGGAACAGGAAGGGGAAGGAGGGAGAGGAAGGAGGGGAAGGAAGGGAGGGGAGTGGTAGGGGGCAGGAGGGGCCGAAGCTCAAGACTCAGGCTGAGACCAGGGTCCGTGCCCCTCGTTCACTACCCCCCACCCCTCCCCAAACACACACACCCAGGAAGTCATTTCTGTCTCCCTTTCGCATCTTCTGCCAGGATTCTAGTTTGCTCTGCTCCCCAGTCCAGCACACCTCAAGTTCACAAAGAAGCCCCAGTGGGTCAATATGACATGGAGAAAATCTTCAACTCAGCAGAGGTGCAGGAGGCAGAACTTGGGCCAGACGCCAGGTGTCCGGGGACACAGCCTGTCCTGGAGAAGAGACAGAAAGAACCAAGACAAGAAGTCCCTCCTTAGACGGTTTAGAAGAGCATTCTACAGGGGCTGAGGTGCTGAAGCAGGAGGCAAGGACTCCTAGCCGGATAGAGCAAACATCCCCCTGCTTAGCATTTAATCACTCCCCCCAAGTTTCCTTCTATGGAGATAGGGCTATTTTGAAGATGCTCAGCGCTATAAAAATAAAGCCAGAATCACATATCTGGGCTTCCGGAGAGACCACAGTCGGAAACGTGGAGCGCAAAAGCTATTTATACGGTGAGGGAGCGTTTGGGCAAGAAACTTACAACCGGCTTTTAGAATTAATTTAGCACCTTGTCTACTCCAAGGACATATGCTATGCGTCTAGAATTATGACAGCTCCAACACTGTACGTGTCTGTTTGATGTGGTCGGGCAGGATCGAGGGGCCTCCCGGCACACAGGCTCCGTGTGTTCGCGATGATCACACCTCCCCGTGTGTGCGAGCACCACCCAGGCGTCTACAATCCTAGTGTCTCAGAAACAAGTGGACATATGGCCTGTGTCTCAGATTTTGGCAGTAGACACAGGAAATAAACGGTGTGTGGGATCCAGGGTGAGGCAGGGGGTGGCCTGTGCTGTCTTTGCTGTCTCAACGCCACACGATACAGCAGGTTCCCAGCTCAGAGGGGGCGTCCCCAGGCTTGGCATCTGCACATCCTGGAGCCCGAGGTGGGGCCGCCGGAACCAAGGGAATGGGCACCCACCTTTTCCGTAACTAGCAGCTCTTGGCCGTTTTCACCTTCGAAACACTAATAAAAAGGTAACTGGACATCTGGTGATGCAGAGCTAGAAAATCTGAACCAACCAGAGACTCAGTCACTGCCCCAGCGGAGAGGCAGGGAGACAGACTCACGGCGGCAGATGTGGGGTCATAAGCAAGAACCCAAACCCTGCTCCAGAAGGAACTGGAGAAAGCAGTGATCGTCACCAGCCAGGTGTGGGCTCCTCACTGTTCCCGCGGTGCCCAGACACATTCAGGAGCCCCCAGACCCACCCCTACTTTCCCTGGAAGAGACAGAACAAACTACCTTCTGCCCTCAGCAAACACGTATTTGGTGCTCTCGCAGGAAGTAGTCATGCAAAAGAGACAGGGGATCCACACGCCTGTCTTCACGGAGCTGACGTTCTCATGGGGCGATGCGGTTGTGTCATCAGCCCCAGCTGCCATGGCAAGAGACCACAGGCTGAGAGGCTTAAACAACAGGGGCTCCTTTCTCACAGTTCTGAAGACTAGAAGTCCAAGGTCAAGGTGCCTCAGGGTTGGTTTCTAGTGAAGCCTCTCTTCCTGGCTCGCAGATGGCTCCCTTCTCACTGTGTCCTCTGGGTGGCCTTCCCTCTGGACACCCAGAAAGAGAGAGATTTGGTGTCTCTTCCTTTCTTATAAGGCCACCGCTCCTATTGGATCAGGGACCCACTCTTATGATCTCATTTAACCTTGAGAATGAAAGTGTTCCTCACTCAGTCATGCCTAGCTCTGTGACCCCCAAGGGCTGTAGCCTGCCAGGCTCCTCTGTCCATGGGATTCTCAAGGCAAGAGTACTGGAGTGTGTAGCCATTCCCGTCTTGAGGGCATCATCCCACCCCACAGATCAAACTGGGGTCTCCTGCTTTGCAAGCAGATTCTTTCTGTCTGAACCACCAGGGAAGCCCCATTTAACCTTGGTTAGCTCATTAAAGGCCTCATTTCCAGATATAGTCACACTGTGCATTAGGGCATCAAGATAAATTTTAGGAATGNTTCGCATCTTCTGCCAGGATTCTAGTTTGCTCTGCTCCCCAGTCCAGCACACCTCAAGTTCACAAAGAAGCCCCAGTGGGTCAATATGACATGGAGAAAATCTTCAACTCAGCAGAGGTGCAGGAGGCAGAACTTGGGCCAGACGCCAGGTGTCCGGGGACACAGCCTGTCCTGGAGAAGAGACAGAAAGAACCAAGACAAGAAGTCCCTCCTTAGACGGTTTAGAAGAGCATTCTACAGGGGCTGAGGTGCTGAAGCAGGAGGCAAGGACTCCTAGCCGGATAGAGCAAACATCCCCCTGCTTAGCATTTAATCACTCCCCCCAAGTTTCCTTCTATGGAGATAGGGCTATTTTGAAGATGCTCAGCGCTATAAAAATAAAGCCAGAATCACATATCTGGGCTTCCGGAGAGACCACAGTCGGAAACGTGGAGCGCAAAAGCTATTTATACGGTGAGGGAGCGTTTGGGCAAGAAACTTACAACCGGCTTTTAGAATTAATTTAGCACCTTGTCTACTCCAAGGACATATGCTATGCGTCTAGAATTATGACAGCTCCAACACTGTACGTGTCTGTTTGATGTGGTCGGGCAGGATCGAGGGGCCTCCCGGCACACAGGCTCCGTGTGTTCGCGATGATCACACCTCCCCGTGTGTGCGAGCACCACCCAGGCGTCTACAATCCTAGTGTCTCAGAAACAAGTGGACATATGGCCTGTGTCTCAGATTTTGGCAGTAGACACAGGAAATAAACGGTGTGTGGGATCCAGGGTGAGGCAGGGGGTGGCCTGTGCTGTCTTTGCTGTCTCAACGCCACACGATATAGCAGGTTCCCAGCTCAGAGGGGGCGTCCCCAGGCTTGGCATCTGCACCTCCTGGAGCCCGAGGTGGGGCCGCCGGAACCAAGGGAATGGGCACCCACCTTTTCCGTAACTAGCAGCTCTTGGCCGTTTTCACCTTCGAAACACTAATAAAAAGGTAACTGGACATCTGGTGATGCAGAGCTAGAAAATCTGAACCAACCAGAGACTCAGTCACTGCCCCAGCGGAGAGGCAGGGAGACAGACTCACGGCGGCAGATGTGGGGTCATAAGCAAGAACCCAAACCCTGCTCCAGAAGGAACTGGAGAAAGCAGTGATCGTCACCAGCCAGGTGTGGGCTCCTCACTGTTCCCGCGGTGCCCAGACACATTCAGGAGCCCCCAGACCCACCCCTACTTTCCCTGGAAGAGACAGAACAAACTACCTTCTGCCCTCAGCAAACACGTATTTGGTGCTCTCGCAGGAAGTAGTCATGCAAAAGAGACAGGGGATCCACACGCCTGTCTTCACGGAGCTGACGTTCTCATGGGGCGATGCGGTTGTGTCATCAGCCCCAGCTGCCATGGCAAGAGACCACAGGCTGAGAGGCTTAAACAACAGGGGCTCCTTTCTCACAGTTCTGAAGACTAGAAGTCCAAGGTCAAGGTGCCTCAGGGTTGGTTTCTAGTGAAGCCTCTCTTCCTGGCTCGCAGATGGCTCCCTTCTCACTGTGTCCTCTGGGTGGCCTTCCCTCTGGACACCCAGAAAGAGAGAGATTTGGTGTCTCTTCCTTTCTTATAAGGCCACCGCTCCTATTGGATCAGGGACCCACTCTTATGATCTCATTTAACCTTGAGAATGAAAGTGTTCCTCACTCAGTCATGCCTAGCTCTGTGACCCCCAAGGGCTGTAGCCTGCCAGGCTCCTCTGTCCATGGGATTCTCAAGGCAAGAGTACTGGAGTGTGTAGCCATTCCCGTCTTGAGGGCATCATCCCACCCCACAGATCAAACTGGGGTCTCCTGCTTCGCAAGCAGATTCTTTCTGTCTGAACCACCAGGGAAGATGTGTATAAGAGACAGGAGCAACGGGGGTCCTGGGNCTGGATTCAGGGGGTACACTGGGCTTTGTCCACCTCTGCCTGGGGTCCTTAACCAAGAGCCCCACAGGTGCAAGTCAGAAGGTTTGGGAACCTGGTACCAGGCAATCTCATGAATTTTATTTTATGTATTTCCATATCTTCTACAGTCCCTCCAGGGATGAGACCCGGCCCTGCCGATTTGGCAGTCGTGGACCTGGGCAATGTTTCCTAACCTTCCAAGCTTCAGCTTCCTCATCTGTGAAGTGGGGCTAATGAGGCCTGGCTCACGGAGTTGCACAGCATAAGTGGTGTGATCAAAGAGCCTGGAGCTAGTGAGGCCTGGCTCACGGAGTTGCACAGCGTAAGTGGTGTAATCAAAGAGCCTGGAGCAACGAGAAGGGGCCCAGAAGAAGGAATGTCTTGACCCAGCCTAGGCATCCTGGAGGGCTTCTTGATGGAGGAGTAGAGCCGAGTTTTGAAGATAGTCTAATTACTGCTGCTGTGTAAGTTTTAAAAAAAAACACCCCACGTTGAAATATGTGTTACCACGTGTAAAACAGACAGCTAATGGGTCTATGGCACAGGAAGCTCCACCCAGTGGTCTGTGACAATGCAGGGGGCTGGACTGGGGTGGGAAGTGGAGGGGAGGTTCAAGAGTGGGGAGACATGTGTATACTTATGACTAATCCATGCCGATGTACTGCAGAAATCAGCACAACGTTGTAAAGCAAGTATTCTCCAATTGAAAATAAATTTAAAAAAATAAGTTTAGAGAAGGAAAAAAAAGCACACTGAAACTTGGTAGCAGAAAAGAACCGCTTCCTTACGCTCATGGATCCACGGGCCGTCTCTGCTCAGGGTCTCACCAGGTGCTGGCTGCTGCTGGCTGGAACACTCCGCCTGGGCCTCCCTGCGGTCTCTTTGCACAGGCTAGCTGGGCTTCTGTGCAGTATGGCTGCGGCATATGCCAGAGAGCCCCCAGAGAACCAGGAGGGAGCATTATGGCCCTTTAAACCTCACCTCAGAAGTCACATAGTGTCACCTCGGCCAAGGTCATACACCCTCCAGATTCAAGGGGATGGAATGTGAACTCCAGCTCTAGATGAAAGAACTGTAACTGCAAGGCCACGTCAAGTGGGAGGTGTCATTGGCAACAATACTTTGGAGAACAGAATCTGTCACAAAGGCCAGAGCAAATAGGAAATATCTGTGCTAGACTAAGGGAGGAGAAGGCAATGGCACCCACTCCAGTACTCTTGGCTGGAAAATCCCATGGACGGAGGAGCTTGGAAGGCTGCAGTCCATGGGGTCGCTGAGCGACTTCCAGAGCAAATAGGAAATATCTGTGCTAGACTAAGGGGAAAAGAATATATTTCCTGGACTGCCTGGAACTGTTGTTCAGGTCACGCACTGCAAAAAGGCAGCTAGCCGAGAGGGCAAGTGGAGCTGAAATCCATTCTATCCTCCATTCACTGAGCTCTGTGTTCACGCATATACGAAGCTGCATCTGCGCAGAAAAAGGACAGACTTTTCCTTTTCAAAAGGTGTTGTCCACTTGCTCAGGTGAGCACCCGCAGAGTTGAGTGCACCCAGAGAGGGACACTTTTCTAATACCCACATGGAGCAACGGGGGTCCTGGGCAAGGTAAGCAGGAGAACTGGAGCCTGGAACAGGAAGGGGAAGGAGGGAGAGGAAGGAGGGGAAGGAAGGGAGGGGAGTGGTAGGGGGCAGGAGGGGCCGAAGCTCAAGACTCAGGCTGAGACCAGGGTCCGTGCCCCTCGTTCACTACCCCCCACCCCTCCCCAAACACACACACCCAGGAAGTCATTTCTGTCTCCCTTTCGCATCTTCTGCCAGGATTCTAGTTTGCTCTGCTCCCCAGTCCAGCACACCTCAAGTTCACAAAGAAGCCCCAGTGGGTCAATATGACATGGAGAAAATCTTCAACTCAGCAGAGGTGCAGGAGGCAGAACTTGGGCCAGACGCCAGGTGTCCGGGGACACAGCCTGTCCTGGAGAAGAGACAGAAAGAACCAAGACAAGAAGTCCCTCCTTAGACGGTTTAGAAGAGCATTCTACAGGGGCTGAGGTGCTGAAGCAGGAGGCAAGGACTCCTAGCCGGATAGAGCAAACATCCCCCTGCTTAGCATTTAATCACTCCCCCCAAGTTTCCTTCTATGGAGATAGGGCTATTTTGAAGATGCTCAGCGCTATAAAAATAAAGCCAGAATCACATATCTGGGCTTCCGGAGAGACCACAGTCGGAAACGTGGAGCGCAAAAGCTATTTATACGGTGAGGGAGCGTTTGGGCAAGAAACTTACAACCGGCTTTTAGAATTAATTTAGCACCTTGTCTACTCCAAGGACATATGCTATGCGTCTAGAATTATGACAGCTCCAACACTGTACGTGTCTGTTTGATGTGGTCGGGCAGGATCGAGGGGCCTCCCGGCACACAGGCTCCGTGTGTTCGCGATGATCACACCTCCCCGTGTGTGCGAGCACCACCCAGGCGTCTACAATCCTAGTGTCTCAGAAACAAGTGGACATATGGCCTGTGTCTCAGATTTTGGCAGTAGACACAGGAAATAAACGGTGTGTGGGATCCAGGGTGAGGCAGGGGGTGGCCTGTGCTGTCTTTGCTGTCTCAACGCCACACGATATAGCAGGTTCCCAGCTCAGAGGGGGCGTCCCCAGGCTTGGCATCTGCACCTCCTGGAGCCCGAGGTGGGGCCGCCGGAACCAAGGGAATGGGCACCCACCTTTTCCGTAACTAGCAGCTCTTGGCCGTTTTCACCTTCGAAACACTAATAAAAAGGTAACTGGACATCTGGTGATGCAGAGCTAGAAAATCTGAACCAACCAGAGACTCAGTCACTGCCCCAGCGGAGAGGCAGGGAGACAGACTCACGGCGGCAGATGTGGGGTCATAAGCAAGAACCCAAACCCTGCTCCAGAAGGAACTGGAGAAAGCAGTGATCGTCACCAGCCAGGTGTGGGCTCCTCACTGTTCCCGCGGTGCCCAGACACATTCAGGAGCCCCCAGACCCACCCCTACTTTCCCTGGAAGAGACAGAACAAACTACCTTCTGCCCTCAGCAAACACGTATTTGGTGCTCTCGCAGGAAGTAGTCATGCAAAAGAGACAGGGGATCCACACGCCTGTCTTCACGGAGCTGACGTTCTCATGGGGCGATGCGGTTGTGTCATCAGCCCCAGCTGCCATGGCAAGAGACCACAGGCTGAGAGGCTTAAACAACAGGGGCTCCTTTCTCACAGTTCTGAAGACTAGAAGTCCAAGGTCAAGGTGCCTCAGGGTTGGTTTCTAGTGAAGCCTCTCTTCCTGGCTCGCAGATGGCTCCCTTCTCACTGTGTCCTCTGGGTGGCCTTCCCTCTGGACACCCAGAAAGAGAGAGATTTGGTGTCTCTTCCTTTCTTATAAGGCCACCGCTCCTATTGGATCAGGGACCCACTCTTATGATCTCATTTAACCTTGAGAATGAAAGTGTTCCTCACTCAGTCATGCCTAGCTCTGTGACCCCCAAGGGCTGTAGCCTGCCAGGCTCCTCTGTCCATGGGATTCTCAAGGCAAGAGTACTGGAGTGTGTAGCCATTCCCGTCTCGAGGGCATCATCCCACCCCACAGATCAAACTGGGGTCTCCTGCTTTGCAAGCAGATTCTTTCTGTCTGAACCACCAGGGAAGCCCCATTTAACCTTGGTTAGCTCATTAAAGGCCTCATTTCCAGATATAGTCACACTGTGCATTAGGGCATCAAGATAAATTTTAGGAATGGACACAATCTTGTTCATAAATGGGGAAGAGGTGCACAGAAGAGTTAAGTCCATTACATCGGATGTTAGAAGGAAGCTGCCGTGAAGAGAAAGGAGGCTGGAGAGGGGGTGAGGGGGGCAGGGTGGGTTTGCAAATTGGATGGCAGTGGCTAGGTAAGAAGTGACACTCAAATGGAACAAGCCGCTTGGCCGCACAGAGACCCGGAGGGGCTGCAGGGGCCAGAGACACGAGCAGGGCACAGGTGCATGTCAGGAAGCAGAAGGGAGGCCACCTGGCAGGAGAGGCGGACTCGGGGGCAAATCGAGCTCAGAGAGGGCAGATGAGGTCAGACCATCTCGGGGGGAACAGGTCGCGGGCCCCACAGAGCATGATGGAGACGTGGTTTCAGAGCCAAGTAGCCACATGACCTGACTCCCATGGTGGCTGCCGGGTGGAGAATATTCTATACCAGGTTAAAGCAACGTTTAAAAATTTTTTGAACTCAGTGAATTGTTGCAGGGAAAAAAATCAGTCTCTGATTTTCCAGTTCCAGTTTTGGACCCTGCAGAGAAGGCACAAAGCCATAGATTGTTGCCATTTAGTTGCTCAGTCGTGTCCGACTCTTTGAGACCCCATGGACTGCTGCAGGCCAGGCTTCCCGGTCCTTAATTATCTCCCAGAGTTTGCCCAAGTTCCTGACTATTGAGTTGGTGATGCCTTCCAACCATCCCATCCTCTGTCGCTGCCTTCTCCTCCTGCCCTCAATCTTTCCCAGCATCAGGGTCTTTTCCAGTGAGTTGGATCTTTGCATCAAGTGGCCAAAGTATTGGAGCTTCAGCTTCAGCATTAGGAGAGTCAGGAAGAGAGTCAGGAGATGCATAGTCAGGAGACCCAGGTAGGGCCCTCACTCCGTCATCGTGGACACGCCACTTAAACTGCCCTGCCTGTTTCCCCATCCATCAAATGGGACGGTCTGGGGGGCCCACCCCCCTGCTCACTAGTAACCAGCATGAGCTGAGATTGCAAATGCAGGCATGCAAAGCTTTGACAGGAAAGATGCTCTTCAGCTCTGGAGAGGGGGTGGAGATGGGCGGGNGGACGGTCTGGGGGGCCCGCCCCCCTGCTCACTAGTAACCAGCATGAGCTGAGATTGCAAATGCAGGCATGCAAAGCTTTGACAGGAAAGATGCTCTTCAGCTCTGGAGAGGGGGTGGAGATGGGCGGGGGGGATCCCAGGAGCGAAACCAGCACTTCTGGCCCTTTTGCTTCTTTGTTCAAGCCAGAGCAGGGTGTGTTGTCACGGCTTTTGAAGCGATCCCACGCAAGGCTGTGTCTGCAATGTGAGCTGAGCTTCCAGAGGCGTCAGCCTAAACCCGAGAGGTCTCACAAGCAGGAGTAGTCTCTGCTTCTGGAGTGGGGAGGAATGGCTGTCAGGACAGGGTGATGGCTGACCTCTCCCTGAACCCTCTTTGTGCTGGTGGAATCTTTCCTTTCTGCCTCCAGTGCTCTTGCCTGGAAAAATCCACGGACAGAGGAACCTGATGGGCTAGAGTCCATGGCGTGGCAAAGAGCCAGACATGACTGAGCATGCTCACAAGGAGGGTGACATGTGTGGTGTTCTCACCAGGGATCGTCCTGTAAAGCCCCCTAAACCCCGCCCCCACCCCCTGAGGCTAGCGACTTGCAAGAAATAGACCTTTTTCTTTTCCACTTAACAATCGCAAAATTCATCTTCAAATTGCGCAACTGAAAATCAGCTCATGAACCAAGAATAATATTACCAACCAGAGCATGCAAGAACTTAAAAAAAAAAAAGTCAGTTTAAAAAAATTAGGGGCACTTCTCTAGCAGTCCAGGAGTTAAGACTTTGCCTTCCAACGCAGGGGGTGTCGGTTTGGCTCCTGGTCAGGGAGCCAGGGATCCCATATGCCTAGCAGCCAAAAAACATAAAAACAGAAGCAACATTGTAACAGATTCAATAAAGACTATAAAAGTGGTCCACATTAAAAAAAAACTTTAAAAATATTAAAAACAAATAAATAAATTAGGTACTACTTGAAGAAAGATTTCATCATACAAAGGGTGTTCAGGAAAAGGTCAGTCCTCACTCTGTCCTCACACCCGTTTCTCCTTCCCAGCAGCAGAGACTGTTACCAATGTTTGTGCTTCCACACACACCTGTAACTCTGCCTTGAGATATGTTTATAATGCACGTATGTAATTCCTTTAATTCCAGAATGGATATGAATCATACTTCCTTTGGCACCTCCATTTATTTTTCACTTAGCAATAATGATTTGGATACTACTCCGGATCAGCACTTAACTTCCTCGATCTTGTCTGGTTTTTTTGCTCTTTTTTTAAAGAGTGAAAGCACCATGGTTTAGTCAAGCAGACTCCTATTGACTTGGGTTGCTTTCCCTTTTTGGCTAATTTCTGCCATGCTGGAAAGAATGTGCTGTACAAATGCTTCTGGCAACCTGTGTGAATACATCTGCGGGATAAATTCCCACGAGAGGAAGAGCTGTATCAGGAAGCGTGGGTTTTAGGCATTTGGATAATCTCCCCAAGTCGCCTTCCCAAGAGCTTGCAACCTACGCCACGACCCCCAGGGCACGACCCCCAATNTCTGAATTTACGGTTGCTCCCCATGGTGTGGACCCCAGCTCTGGAACATGAAGGTTTCCACCTCGCCTCTGGAGCTGTGCTGCCGGGGAATGGATGGCTGTGGTGAGATGCAGCAGACTGGCACAAACGCAGGACTAGGACACCGGCACTGACTCTAAGCAGGGAGAGCATCTCCTGGAAGAGAGGCGCCCACCTGTTCACTTAGCAAATGGTTCCAAAGGCAGCCGCGCAACAAGGTTTGAGGCAGCTCACGTCACCTCCGATCATAGTATGATTCTTGACGCGGCACCCTGAAGCACGCGTGCCAAGGCGCTTCAGTCGTGTCCGACTCTGTGTGACCCCGTGGGCTGTGGCCCGCCAGTCTCCTTTGTCCGTGGGATCCTCCAGGCAGGAATGCTGGGGTGGGTTGCCTTGCCCTCCTCCAAGGGGATCTTCCCGACCCCGGCAGCCAACCCGCATCTCTTACAACTCTATGTCCCCTGCGCTGGCCAGTGAACCCTTCACCACCAGTGCCCCTGGGAAGCCCATGGTGCCACTGTGATGAGGTTCAAGATGTGTGTTTATCAAAAGGTCTGCAGGGACATCGAGGGGTTCTCCGCGTGCTTCACGAAGAACTTCCCGTTCTTTCCTCTGCATCACTGATGCAGCTCCACAGCCCCCGGAGGCAGAGGGAATCAAACGCTCGACCGCTCTCTGCCCAAGCCTTGTGCACTCCGTCAAGCGCCGCCAATGTGTCCTTTCCGGCCTTAAGGTGGTATCAGTGACTTGGACTTTAGAGAGGTGAGCTGGGCAGCCAGGAAGTCCTTCATCGGCCAGAGATGACAGGTGACGGGTGATGGAGACCCTGGACACCCAGAGTGTGGTTTGGAGACCACCAGCCAGCCTGGCGTCACCCGCGATCCTGCTAGAAGCAGACCCCACCTGTGGCAGTTTCTGGACACTTGCAGGTGACCCCTCTGGACACTGGAACTTGAGAAGGACTGGTTAGGGAAGAGCTTCTTAAAAGTAAAACCCAGAGCGACGCTGGAGCTCTGGTGTGGATGGAGACACGGGGACGTTAGATCGAGGCCAGTTTTCAGGGCTTCAAGGCAGCAAGCTCCCCCGAGCTGGGAGGCCTCGCTGAGCCTTCGGGAACGTTTCACTCAAGTGTACAGACACGCCTCCATTATTACTTGCTGCAGACACTGCACTTTCCACCAAGTCAAGGTCTGTGTCAACCCTGCATCTGGCAAGTCTTTCAGCTCCATTTTCCCAGCAGCTTTTGCTCACTTCCTGTCTGTGTACCACGTTCTGATCATTCTCACCACCTCTCAAGCTTTTTCATTATTACTGTGTTTGTTATGGGGACATGTGAACAGTGATATCTGAGTTACTACTATGACTTGCTGAAGGCTGAGAGGGTGAGGCGCATTTATCAGCAAGAATGAACTTTTTAATTAAGGCATGTGCGTTTTTCTTTTTTTTTTAAGACACAATGGTATCTCATACTTAATAGACTACAGTAAAAGTGTGAACACCACCTTTCTAGGTTCTGGGAAGCCAAAACATTCATGTGACTTTCTTAATTTCAACATTCGATCTACTGTGGTGTCCTGGAGCCAAACCAAATCTCTCTGAGGTCTGCCTGCAATCATGCTGCTGTTTTTCAATCGCTTGGCTGTGCCGGACTCTGTGATTCCATGGGCCGTGGCACGCCAGCCTTCCCTGTTCTTCTCTGTTTCCCGGTGCTTGCTCAAATGCATGTCCATCAAGCCAGTGTTGCCATCCAACCATCTATCCTCTGCTGCCCCCTTCTCCTCCTGCCCTCAGTCTTTGCCAGCATCAGGGTCCTTTCCAATGAGTCAACGNGCTTGCTCAAACGCATGTCCATCAAGCCAGTGTTGCCATCCAACCATCTATCCTCTGCTGCCCCCTTCTCCTCCTGCCCTCAGTCTTTGCCAGCATCAGGGTCCTTTCCAATGAGTCAACGCTTTGCATCATGTGGCCAAAGTATTGGAGCGAGTGTGTTACTCACTGTTTTCGGATCAGTTGGATTTCAGCAATTTCTTTTTCAGAAAGTGTGTGTGAACTTGAAAGAAGTGCTCAGGTGGTTTTCTCTGCCTCACATCTGGTCAACTTAGATTTCCAAATCATGTACCATGCAATTTGGTATTTTGATATAATGAAAGCGGGTGGAGGAGGAGAAAAAGAAAGAAGAAGGAAGGAAGCAGAAAGAAAAAAATTGAAGTAAAACCTGCTTTTTATTTTGGGGAAACGTTCCAACCCTAGTCGCTGGTTGGAAAGCATCATTTATTTACAGAAATGCTTATTTTTCTCAATAGTGATCCAGTGCCAGGTAGCCCAGGGCTTCCCAGGTGTCTCGGCAAGTAAAGAATCTGCCTGCCAGTGCAGGAGACACAGGAGACCTGGGTTTGATCCCTGAGTCGGGAAGATGCCCTGGACAAAGGAATGGCTACCCACCCCACTATTCTTGCCTTGGCAATCCCATGGGCCAAGGATCCTGGTGGGCTTCAGTCCATGGGGTCACAGTCAGACATGACTGAGTGCCTGAGGATGCAGGCACACCAGCTAGCCCCAAGGCTTGGACTTCATCAGTATGATTTTCTAAGTGGGACAAAGGACTCCTGACTGGTGCGATGCTAGAGGCCAAAAGCATGTGCCACCTGGAGACAGAGGCGCTTGTGGATGGTGACAGTCAGGCCCCAGGTGACTTAGGATCCTGCGGCTCCCGTAACAAAATACCTCAAACCAGCAGAACTGTGCTCTCTCGGCGTTCTGGAGGCCAGGAGTCTGAAACCGAGGTGCCAGCAGCCCGGGGCTCCCTCTGCAGGCTCCAGGGAAAGATCCTTCTGGCCTCTTCCAGCTTCTGGTGGCTCCTGGCATGTTCATCCATCCAATCTCTGCCTCTGTCTTCACGTGGCCTTCCTTCTTTGTTCTTATCAGAAATGTAACTTTCTTACTGAGGGTGCCTGCATCCCAACTTAAATGATTACGTCTGCAAAGACCTTATTTCCAAATAAGGTCAAGCCCAAGGTCCTGAGTGGACAAGAAGGCTGCGGGGAAGGGGCGAGAGATGCTATTGAACCCGCACAGCTGCAGAGGGCGTGGCCAGAGTCTCAGACAGGCAACCTGCCGTGAGTTCTCCGGGCTGGGCTCCCTCTCCAGGCCTCAGTTTCCACATCAACGAAAAAAAAAAAACAGCACCGTCAAGGCCTTGATTGAATTATTTTCTTTAATTCTAGAGTGGCAGAGCATCCACCGTGGATAGTTGCAAGGGGACCATCAAGGAGAAGAAGCTGAAATTCCTCTCAAATTTGGGGGCAAAGCCCTGAGTTTCGGTGGAGTCACCTCTCTGTTTCCATCTCCTTGCTTTTCCAATGAAGCTAATAACTCGAAACTCACGTGCAGAAGTGTTGCAGAGAACTGGTATTTATAGGGAATGATTCTCAGGCGTGTGGCGAATAGGAGCTGCTATAGGAATNGGAGTCACCTCTCTGCTTCCATCTCCTTGCTTTTCCAATGAAGCTAATAACTCGAAACTCACGTGCAGAAGTGTTGCAGAGAACTGGTATTTATAGGGAATGATTCTCAGGCGTGTGGCGAATAGGAGCTGCTATAGGAATATCAACGAGGAGTGACCTAGCAAGGTTTCTCAGATTCTAAATCTGGCAAGAGGGAGAAGGGGGGCCAGGGTGGGGCAAGTGAGCTATTTTTAATTCCTGGCCAGAAGTGATTTAAAAAAAAAAAAAAATCCACACTAATATTATGAGCTCAGCCTGTTCCAACAATGAATTCTGTTTCCGTAATTGTCCTGTCCACGGTTATGCTGGTAGAGAGAACAAGAATCGTGGTGATTTCTCATCTAAAGCTACCAGGTGGCCGAGTGTGGGAGGGGCTGCGGGACCCCCCAGAGAACCTGGGGATGGGGGAGGGTGGCCCCCTGGGGGGCCAAGCCATATGACTAATAATTAATATTTAACACTGCTTTTAAGAATAAGTGGCAAGGCCCTCCATCAGCACATAGGATCTAAGGTCAGAAATAGAAGAAACGCATTTATGTATTGATCCGCCCTGAACGCTCTCCTCCCCATCTGCGTCTCTGGGTATATGTGAATCAATATTGCCTACCACGTCCAGACTTTTTTTTAAAAAGGTCTCCTGGAGGCAACTATGAAGACAGCCAGCTCCCTCACGGGGAGGAGGGTCCGTCGGCAAGAAACTCTCTCATTTTAGGAGGGGTGTTCCTTCTCCTGCCATCAGACCTGATGCAAAACAACTCATTATGAATCGAAAACGGTCAGATAAATTCAGGATGCAGTTTCTCGTTCATTTTAATTTTTTTGGAATGTTTAAAACACAGAGAAGGGCACAGACCATAGAACAAATCCCCAGGGGCCCATCACCACCCTGGAGAAGGCAATGGCAGCCCACTCCAGTGCTCTTGCCTGAAAAATCCCGTGGATGGAGGAGCCTGGTAGGCTGCTGTCTGTGGGGTCGCACAGAGTCGGACACGACTGCAATGACTTAGCAGCAGCAGCAGCAGCATTACCCTAAGTTAACAAATGCCGTCCTCTGTCTTTTGTGTGCTAAGCTGCTTCACTCGTGTCTGACTCTATGTGACACCATGAACTGTAGCCCGCCAAGCTCCTCTGTCCATGGGATTTTCCAGGTAAGAATGCTGGAGTGGGTTGTCATTTTCTCCTCCAGGGAATCTTCCTGGCCCAGGGAGTGAACCTAGGTCTGGAACATCTCTTACTCTCCTACACTGGCAGGCGGGTTTTCCTGGGTCTTTTGAGCATTCTCAAAGTATAAAATGAACAGAGCATTGCAGCTCAGGCTCCATTCCCTTCGACCCCCTGGTGGGGCCTTCCCTCTCACCTCTGGACTGGAGTGTGGGTCATCAGGCCGTCGTGAAGGCTTCTGTGCTCCTCCCCGTGTGTCCATGAGCAACCTGTAATGTTGTGTGGGCTGCTTTCAGATTCCTGGAACTTGCTGTCTCTCGCTTGACGTTATGGTGGTGATAATCGCCCGTGTTGATCAGTACCTCTTTTATCGACTACACTCGCATATAGACGCCTGTGGAGTGATACGCCTGGGCTTGCTCGTCTGTCCCCTGTGGATGATATTGAAGCTGTTTCTGTTTTCCATAGTGTTTGTCTTTTCACGCCACCAGTGTGCGTGCACATGTGGCATTTCGGGCTTCTATCACATGCGTTTCCAGCCTCAGTGGGTGCTGCTCTTCAGAAAGGCTGGGTCGATTTGCAGTCAATCAACAGGGCGTGAGAATTGCATTTCCCATTCCTTCCCTCCGACATTTAATAGTGTCCAGCTTTTCTTACTTGTTCTAAACAACTTGCTAGGTCTCGAGTAGGAAATGGCAACCCCCTCCAGGACCCTTGCCTGGAAAATCCCATGGACAGAGGAGCCTGGCAGGCTTTAGTCCATGGGATCGCAAAGAGTCGGACACAACTGAGTGACTTAGAATAATGCACTCACAGGTGGGGGATGGGCAAGGGCCTCGAGATAGTTTTCAGCAATCTAGAGAAATGGTATATATGATCTAATTTGCAAAACAGAAATAGAGAAACAGAGAGAACAAACATATGGATGCCAAGGGGAAGGGGAGGGGGGTTGTGGTGGGATGGATTCAAAGACTGGGATTGACATATATGCTCTATGGAAACTCAGCTCAGTTCAGTTCAGTCACTCAGTTGTGTCTGACTCTGTGACCCCATGGATTGCAGCACGCCAGGCCTCCCTGTCCATTACCAACTCCCAGAGCTCACTCAAACTCATGTCCATTGAGTCAGTGATGCCATCCAACCATCTCATCCTCTCTCGTCCCCTTCTTCTCCCACCTTCAATCTTTCCCAACATCAGGGTCGTTTCAAATGAGGCAATTCTTCACATGAGGTGGCCAAAGTATTGGATTTTCAGCTTCAGCAGCAGTCCTTCCAGTGAATATTCAGGACTGATCTCCTTTAGGATGGACTGGTTGGATCTCTTTGCAGTCCAAGGGACTCTCAAGAGTCTTCTCCAACACCACAGTCCAAAAGCATCAGTTCTTCAGCATTCAGCTTTCTTTATAGTCCAACTCTCGCATTCATACATGACCCCTGGAAAAACCATAGCTTTAAGTAGACAGACCTTTGTTGGCAAAGTAATGTGTCTGCTTTTTAATCTGCTGTCTAGGTTGGTTATAGCTTTTCTTCCAAGGAGCAAGTGTCATTTAATTTCATGGCTGCAGTCACCATCTGCAGTGATTTTGGAGCCCCCAAAAATAAAGTCCCTCACTGTTTCCACTGTTTCCCCATCTATTTCC
>SJYW01012626.1:437306-449456 GCA_006410735.1 Raphicerus campestris
GCAGGCGTAAGGGAGGGGATGGACGCATACCTGGGGCTGAAGCATGTCGCTGAGCGGCGGAAACCAAACCAACATCGTAAAGCAAAGATCCTCCAATTAAACACAAATAACTGAAAGCAATAATTATTATCTTAGAGTTCCTGGCGGTCAGGAGTGTGGGAGCGGCCTAGCTGGATGATTTGGGCACAGGTCGTCTCATGGGTTTGCAGTCAGATGTTGACTGGGGCTGTGTGATCTGAAGGCTTGAGGCTCCCCTTCCAAGATGGCTCGTGCATGGAAGGCTCACTCTGCAGGGCTGCCTGAGAGGCCTCACACCGCGGCAGCTGGCTTCCTGCGGAGTGGGCAGTCCGAAGGAGGGCGCCAGGTGGAAGGCCCAGTGCCTGTTCTGACCTGGTCTCCGAAACCAGCTAACACCACTTCTGCCATATTCTGCTCATCAGAAGTGAGTCACTAAGTCAAAGCCACACTCAGAGGGATGAGTATCAAGCAATCTGTGGACATATGTTAAAACCAAGTCTCTTTAAGTCAAAAAGCTGAGAGACGAGGCATCAAGTCACTTTAATTATTCATTGAGCAGAGACTAGCCAACCCAGCTCCATCACACACTGCATTTTGCAGTAAGCACTCTTTATCTGTCAGGGTCCTCCCAGGAAACAGATGGCACACTCAGATGGCAAATCATCTCAGAGACAACAGAAAAAGCAGTTGACAAACTACAACACCCATTTGTGAGAAAAAAAAAAAAAAAATCAACAAACTAGGAATACAAGGGAATCTCCTCTACCTGATGAAGGAACTACTTAATGGTGAAAGACTGAGTGCTTTCCCCAAAGACTAGAAATGAGGCAGAAAGGTCCAGTCTCCCCATTTCTATAGATGACATCACTGACTCAAGGGACATGAGTTTGAGCAAACTCAGGACAGCGTGAAGGACAGGGAAGCCTGGCGTGCTGCTGTCCACAGGGTTACAAAGGGTCGGGCATGACTTAGTAACTGAACAACAATGTGCCATTGATTCTAACCATTGAAATGAAGATGGTTTCTTTATTGATTAATAAAGATTCTAACCACTGAAAGAAGGCCCCCAAATTAAAGGCATTCAGATTGAAAAGAAAGAAGCAAAGCTTTTTATTCACAGATGGCATCATCCTATATTGTATTGAATGTACACACATACACATCCTCCTAGAATTCTAAGTAAATTTAGCAAGTTTGCAGGATAAAAGTTCAATACACAAAAATAAGTTGCATTTTTTCTATTAATAATGAACAATTTGAGCATTAGATTTTTTTTTATTTCATTTGCAATAGCATCAGAAAAGAATAAACACTTCAGAATAAATTTAACAACAAAATGTGGAATATCCATACACTGAAAGCTATTCAACCTTACTGAGAAAAATTAAAGTGAAGTGAAGTCGCTCAGTCGTGTCCGACTCTTTGCGACCCCGTTGACTGTAGCCTATCAGGCTCCTCCGTCCATGGGATTTTCCAGGCAAGAGTGCTGGAGTGGATTGCCATTTCCTTCTCCAGAGGATCTTCCCAACCCAGGAATCGAACCTAGGTCTCCCGCATTGCAGGCAGACGTTTTATCGTCTGAGCCACCAGGGAAGCTTTAAATGGAGACATATTCCATGTTTATGGATCATAAGATTTACTATTGGTAAAATGTTATTCTCCTCAAATTGATCTATAGACTCAATGCAACATCAATTCAAATTCCAGCAGGATTTTTTGAAGAAACTAACAAGCTGGTCCTAAAATGTATGCAAAAATACAAAAGACCTAGCTTTGCCAAACCAATTATGAATAGGGAAAAAAAGCTGGAGTACCTACACTGTCCAGTATGAAAACTTCCTTAAAGATGGCCCTCACAGTAAACAGGGCCAGGTGACACTGAAGCAAGGGTCAGAATACTGACCAACAGGACAGAAGCGAGACTCAGAAACTAAACCCTCGCACTTGTGGTCAGTTGATTTTTAACAAAGATGCCAAGACAATTCAACTGGGGAGAGGAAAAGCTAGTCTTTACAAAACTAGAATTTTAGTAATTAAATATTCATATATTAAAATCTTAGTTCAGGCCCTCACCAAATACCATGTATAAAAATGAACTCAAGGTGAATTGCAGACCTAACTGTAAGACCTGCAATCATAAAACTTCCAGGAGAAACCACAGGAGAACATCCTTCAGACTTTGAGTTAGGAAAAAGATTTCTTAGGCAGGACACCAAACCACAAGCCAGTCGTGTCCGACTCTTTGCGACCCCGTGGACTGTAGCCTATCAGGCTCCTCCGTCCATGGGATTTTATCTGGCTATCATTAAAATTAACATCTTTTGCACTTCAAAAGACACCATTAAGAAAATGAAAAGACAGGTCACCATCTGGGAGAAAATATTTGCTAATCACATATATGACAAAGAACTTGCATCCAGAATATAGAAACAGCTCTTACAACTCAATAAGAAGACAATCTAAATNAAAAAACACCATTAAGAAAATGAGAAGACAGGTCACCATCTGGGAGAAAATATTTGCTAATCACATATATGACAAAGAACTTGCATCCAGAATATAGAAACAGCTCTTACAACTCAATAAGAAGACAATCTAAATGAACTAAAAGAGACCAAAAGACTTGATGGACATTTTACTAAAGACGGCGATACAGAGGCTTCACCTTCCAAAGCAGGGGGTGTGGGCTTGATCCCTGGTCAGGGAACTAATATCCCAGGTGTCTTGAGGCCAAAAAACCGGAACATAAAACAGAAGCAATATTGTAACAAATTTAATAAAGACTTTAAAATGATCCACATTTAAAAAAATAAAAAATAAATTTTCTTATTAAAAAAGGTGGCAATACAAATGACTAATAAGTACATGAAAAGACACTCAAAGATATTAGTTACTAGGAACAAATTAAAACCATAATAAGATACTATGAGACACGTAATAAGTGGCTAAAATATTTAAAAATCAGACAGTACCAAGTACAGGCAAGGATGTGCAGTAGTTGGAACTCTCATTCATTGCTGGTGAATATGTAAAACGATACAATAGCTTTGGAAAATAGTTTGACAGTTTCTTTAAAAGGTAAGCATAACCTTACCGTGTGACCCAGCAACTGCACTTCTCAGAAGCTACCCAAGGGAAGCGAAAGCACGTGTCCACACAGACTTGTACGTCAGTGTTCACAGCAGCTTCACTAATAATAACCCTAACCTGCAAACAACGCACATGTCCACAAACCACAGGTGATGTGTGTATCACGGAACACCACCTGGAGTAAAAAGGAAGAGAATACTGAGACACGTTTTAGTGTGGTGACCCTCAAAAACGCTATGCTGAGTGAAAGAAGCAGACAGAAGACATGGTATCGCATGATTCACTTATGCAAATCAACCCTGGATATTCGCTGGAAGGACCAATGATGAAGCTGAAGCTCCAATGCCTCGGCCTCTTGATGTGAACAGCTGACTCACGGGAAAAGAGCCTGATGCTGGGAAAGACTGAAGGCAGGAGAAGGGGGCGACAGAGGATGAGATGGTTGGATGGCGTCACCGACTCGATGGACATGAGTTTGAGCAAACCCTGGGAGATGGTGAAGGACAGGGAAGCCTGGCCTGCGGCAGTCAATGAGATTGCAAGGAGTCAGACACGACTGAGCGACTAAGCAACGACAATTCATACCGTATGTCCAGAAAAGGTAAATTCTGGAAATTGCCTGGAGCTACTGCAAATAGGCTGGGATGAACTACGGGGATTGGTAATGGAAATGTTCTGAAACAGGACTGTGGTGATCAAATTACTAAGAATCACTGAAATTTACACTTATCGTGAACTCTATAGTATGCAAACTATACGTTAATAACTCTGTGTGGGGAGAAGAGACAGAGAGAAAGTGTCAGAGGGGAAAGGAGGTTGGTGATGTTTGCAGACATCAGTCATGGGGCAGAGAGGCCAGTGGAGAGGATGGCGCAAGATCTGAAGGGGCAGATGTGGAATACCCAGGCACGCATCTTTTCTGCGCACCTCCAGATTCCCCGCTTCCTGTTACAGCCCTGCAATCCTCCTGAGGAGAACAGCTCCCCCAGGGCTGCAACCACTTCTCACATCTGCCTGCAGGGAGAAGCGGGTCACTGGGGCCCAGCCAACCAATGTCGACCCTAAGGATTTTAGCAGAGCTCTTGGGAAGTTGTTGCTTCAGCTTCTAAGCAGGTAACACAGAAGACTCTCTGTTGGAAGACAATTTTCCCACCATGGAAGAAGTCAGCACGGAGGAAAGAAGAGCTGAGAGATGGAGGAAAAGAGAGAAAGACATTCACGATGTCTTGAGGTCCAGCCACTTTTAGATGTTTCAGCTGAGTCATCTGTGATTCCATCAGCATCTGCAAGACTTCCATCTCTTGTCACAAACAGCCCTAACCCCCTGCTCCCACTTCATTGCCCCCTCACACCTCTTCATTCTCCCCTTCTCTTTCCTTCTCACCTCCTACCATGAGGCTTCTGAGTATGCAGGGGGAGAGGAACCAGCCTCTCACCACCTGCTGCATGAACTCGTTGGACCAGCGACTTCCGAAGAGCCTCTGCCACCCCATCTGTAAATCAGGGCTAATAACACTGACCTACGTATTTTGCCAGAGGATGAAATGAGGCCCTGTATGCCAAGCGCCTGCCACACAGTGCGTGCATGCCAAGTTGCTCAGTCGTGTCCAACTCTGTGCGACCCCATGGCCTGTAGCCCACCAGGCTCCTCTGCCCATGGGATTCTCCAGGCATGAATACTGGAGTGGGTTGCCATCCCCTTCTGCAGGGTGTCACATAGTAGGTTTTCCATAAACATAATATTGCTGTTTTTAGATTTTTTTTAATGTTGACCATTTTTTAAAATTTTATTTTTAATTGATTGATGATTGCTTTACAATACTGGTTTGATTGCTGTCCTGCATCAACAGGAATTAACCTTGTGTACATACGCCTCTCCCTCCTGAAGCTCCCTCCCACCTCCCACCCATTCGCACCCCTCTAGGTTTTTACAGAGCCCCAAAATCACTGCATATGGTGACTGCAGCCATGAAGTAAAAAGATGCTCACTCCTTGGAAGGAAAGTTATGACCAATCTAGATAGCATATTGAAAAGCAGAGACATTACTTTGCCAACAAAGGTCCGTCTTATCAAGGCTATGGTTTTTCCAGTGGTCATGTATGGATGTGAGAGTTGGACTGTGAAGAAAGCTGAGTGATGAAGAATTGATGCTTTTGAACTATGATGTTGGAGAAGACTATTGAGAGTCCCTTGGACTGCAAAGAGATCCAACCAGTCCATCCTAAGGGAGATCAGTCCTGGATGTTCATTGGAAGGACTGATGCTGAAGCTGAAACTCCAGTTCCTTGGCCACCTGATGCGACGAGTTGACTCATTGGAAAAGACCCTGATGCTGGGAGGGACTGGGGGCAGGAGGAGAAGGGGTCGACAGAGGATGAGATGGCTGGATGGCATCACCAACTCAATGGACATGAGTTTGAGTGAACTCCGGGAGATGGTGATGGACAGGGTGGCCTGGCATGCTGCGATTCGTGGGGTCGGAAAAAGTTGGACACGACTGAGCAACTGAACTGAGCTGATGTGGACGATTTTTAAAGTCTTTATTGAATGTGTTACAATATTACTTCTGGCTTATGTTTTGGTTTTATGGCTCCAAAGATGTGTGGGGTCTTATTTCCCTGGATGGAACCCACACACACTCAGGACTAGAAGGTAAAGTTTCAGCCTCTGGACTGCCAGGCAGTCCCCAGTGTATTACTGTTATTAAGAAAAGTAATTATTCATAATTATTATTTCTTAGCACTAGTGGCCCAGCAGGTGGGGTTTGGTACCAGAGCTCTGCACAGCACCAACCCTTCTGCGCCATGTCCGGGTGAAGATGTCAGAGCTGACTCCTGGGTGCCCCTGGGATGGCCAGCATCACTAGCCCATGTCCCCGCAGGCTCGGGTGGGAGCAGCTGGAGAGCAATTACTTGGGTTGAGGGCAAGGGGGCTTGGAACTGTCAGCAATGAGCTATAATCCTCCCAATCACCACATCAGCCAAAGTTCCCAACCTCCAAAAAGCACAAGGATCAGCTGAGAAACTTGTCAGTGCGTGGATCCTGACCCAGGTGGCCCTGCAGGTTCAGGAGCACCGGTGTGGGGCCTGAGATTGTTCCTCTAGCTGGCTGCCAGGTCCATGGGCCACACGTTGAGTAACAAGGACTCCCAAACGTGTTCATATTTGGCTTCATGTTGGAATCGCCTGATTGCATGTGTGCGTGCTAAGCCAGTTCAGTTGTGTCCAATTCTTTGCTACCCTACGGACCATAGCCCGCCTGTGGGAATCGCCTGGGGAACTTAAAACACTGCTGGTGTCTGGTTCTGCCCTGAAAGGGTCTCAGTTGCTCTGGGGTGTGGCCGGCGCCCCTGTATTTAAGGTGTCCTCAGGGGCAAGCGGGGAAGGGGTCCATGGTCCTAAAGGAACTGTGGTCTCTTTCCCCAGATGTCCTCAGGTGAGAGAGATTTGCTTTAAACACCAGAGAGGGAATTGACTTTTTAAAAATCCTTCTAGTAGTACCCCCCCCCACACACACACAAGAAGGAAATAAGTGACTCATAGCTTGAACCATCAGACACTGAAATATCAACAGAGATGACCCGTGCACGTGAGGAAGGTGGCCGTGGAGCGCCTTGACCCTGACTGCGATGCCTCGGCGGTCCCGGGGCAGGCAAGGGGTGGGCCGCGAGCTCTGTTCAGGAGGCAGAGCAGTGACATTTCTCTTGGGGAGAGTGAGCGCCTCCCCAAACCGGGACCTCGGCGACGCGTGGAGCCTGTCAGGGAGCCTTGAATGCTAATGTATGCGCGCTGGAAATGTCTCATTCCCAGAGAAATGTTAGCCCCAACCCTCTGGGCTTGCAGGTGCCCCCTTGTCTCTGTGTCTGGGGTCCGACGTGGGCCCTGTCGCTCTCCTCGGGACCCTAGAATCCAGCCTCCAAGCGGAGCGCGCTGAGCCGGAGGCCAAGCCTGCCCCGTCCTTGCCGCAGGAAGAGCGGGTCAGCCCCGGGCGAGAGCCGCTTCACCTGCACTGGGCCGGGGTCGACCAGAACTGCGAGCAGCCGTCCTGCGCCGTCCTCAGAGTAGCAGGAATGGAGGAGCCTGCATCAAGACGGCAGACTCTTCCCAAAGCGCCGGCCTGAGCCCGAGTTTCCAAAAGCTCAGCGAGAAGACCCTGTACCTGATGGCAGAAGCCAGGCCGGTTAAAACAGAGCCTCTTTGCCTTTCACTGGAGTCACTCCAGGGAAACACCGCTCAGCACGGGGTCGGTAAAGTGCCGGCTGCCTGTTGGACGTCTTTGATTAATATTAATAATTTTTAAGTGAGTTCCTTAGTTCTTGAGTAACACAGCACAGGGGGCCTTTGTCTTCGGTTCCTCAGTGTGGCTGTCTTCGCCCCTAGGATCCCTCTGTCCTTAAATTTCTCTCCACACCGGGTCTCCCTGAGATGCAGAGCGGAGGGGAAGCTAGCTCATTTCTGTTCTGTACAAGAAAAACATCTGTGGGCCTTTTCCCCAAAAATGAAAAGGAAGACGTTATCTTGTGCTGAACTATTTCCAGCTGTGGTCTAAGTGTTGTTTAAGAAGACCTTCGTGGAAAACGGTGCCCGCCGCTTAGCGTAGCGCAGGGTTTCTGGCTGAGGCTGAGAAGGTGCCTGTAGGGCCCCGTTGCTACTGAGACGTTGCTAAGGAGGTTCATTATATGTAAATTCCAGGCAGATAGGAGGCTGTGCAGATGAGTTCTCTCAAAAGGGGGAAATTTCTGGAGATGGGGCAGCAATTGGCAGAGAAAGTGTGATTGGAGAAACTCAGTCTCAGGGGCTCTGTTCTCCAGAGAGATGTGGACGGAGGCAATCATATTTCTCTTTCTCTCCCCAGGAAAGTAGTAAATTCTCATCTAAGCTTTTCTTCTCATAAACCAGGGGTCCAGGCAGGGATGTCAGATGGGATAAAAATATTTATGCGAAGAAAGAGTTTGTTTGCCTGAAATCCACATTTAGTCTGGCGATCCTCATTCCAAGGGACCACAGCCTGCCCTCGAGCTTTTTCAAGACCGCACCAACACCCCACCTCAAGTCCCAGTGTCTGCTCTCAAATCTTTATGGAGTTTAACGTGTGTGTGTGTGTGTGTGTCTGTCTGTGTGTGTGTGTGTGCACGTACGCATGTACACGTGCACACAAGCATGAACTAGGAACATGACAGAATGTGGAACTGCCCAGGGCATGAAATCAGCCTTGTAAACTAAGCACGTCATGAGTCTATGTATTCTATGCCTCATACAGTGTAAATCACATTTCAGAAAAGACAAGAAGGTACTAAAGAATAAAGATAAACCCGGGACACCATCACCTAAAGAAAATGACCTCTGTTAGAGTATTTGCAGTGGGCAGAGTCCCACCGCTCTGACCCCAGCCCCCTTCCCCACCCCTGCACAAAGGCTTTTTTCCACCTTAAGCCCCCATCTTGAAGCTGCAGCTTTTCTTCAGATGCTCCATATCACTCAGCTGATTTCCAGCCAACCAGCCTGGAGCCCATCTGCCCAGAGCTGTGCTCCCACAGCTCAGCTCAAGTGCCCTGCCCAGCAGAACTTGCAGGAGGCCAGAGATGGCCCCGCTTCTCAAGCCCAGGTCCCCGCTGTGCACTTCACTTCTACTATCATTGCGTCAGCTCCACCTCAGCTCATCATGCACTAGATACCAGACGTTGGGGGCCTCTGCATATTTTAAGGAAAGGCAAGAGAATCCCACTTGGCTGGGTGGATGGGTGGCACTGAGGAGAGAGGGGGTATGCTGTGACTTCCAGGAGGGAAGCTGATCTAAGTCACTAGTAGCCCAAGACAGAAGCTATAGAGTTCTATCAAAGCCTCAGGTCCAAAGGGCAAGGTGAAGCTAGAGACAGTAAACGCAAGCAGTGGGTGATCAACAAGCTCAGATGCTGGGAGAATTTCAAACAAGGGGGTGGGCTGGGAGAAGCAAGGTCCAGAGCCAGAAGTCAGCGCACCTGGACAGAACTCTGACGTGCCCCTTAAACTGAGCGGGTGTGGCCAGATGCAGGGCTGGGGGTGACAGCCAGCAGGAACCTGCAAGGCTGGCCATGCATCGTGGTGCTTAGACGCGGACAGTTCGTCCGTCAGCCTCCTTGCTTTGCCTTTCCCAGTCTGGTGGCACGCTTTGATTCTCAAGCAGCTCTCAGCTGCTGCCCTGCCCACATTCCCGACCCACCACCTTCAGCCCCACTCGCCGCTCTCTAATACAGAACTGAATCGTTTCCTTACATTTAGAAAAGAAACACCCTCTAGAGAAATGCCCCCTTCCTCTCCACCTCCACCCATTCTGAATAATAAATCTAGGAGATAAAAACTAAGGCCATCAAAATAAAGTCACTAGCTGATGAGCTCTGACTTGGGAAAGCTGAGTATTTATGGATAGAAGGGCTCAGGGGAAATCCACTTGGGGGAAGTGATTTCTAAAGTTTGCTGTCTACTTATGGCCTTAAAAGTTTTCAATTTCTCAAGTTGCAGGAAAAGATCAGTCGTGGGGAGGTAAAAATTTGTTTTGGAAAAGTCGTGAAAAATGTCTTTGCTCTGACATGAAGTAACAGAGTTTTGTCTCGTGTTCCTGGTGGGCACGGTGAGGAAGATGGGGCTAAGACAAAAGACAGATGGTGCCGGTGGCTTATGTTGCTGACACATAGTCTTAAAGATGATAATCAGCTCGCCTGGGAGAGCTCAAGGGAAGAGGGCTACGCGGGTGGAATGAACACATATGATCTATAAATAGGGCACATGCTTGAGAAGCCATTCTCTTATCGGGAGGCAGGCTCACGTCTGCTTCATTGAGTCGCTGCCCGTTAATGGTGCTGCTGGAGCTTCTATTAATCTAATGACTGTGCTTTGGAATAATAATGCTTGTCTCCTGGCCCGTCTCTCCCATTTGACAGACAGCTTGGATTCATCAGAGGAAGGGCCTGAGAGCTACATCAGTCATTATTAAGTAGAAATCGATGGAGGCCGTTCCGTGAAGTAAGCTGTGGGTCCGTGATAGGCTGCCACATGTTACCTCTCAGCTGCCAGGTCCAGTATAGCTCGTGAGCGCCAGGGCCCGGTGAGGCCACGCTGAGCCTCTGGGGCCTGGAAACCTGTGCATGGACATTGGAAGTTAGTCCTGCCAAGAGGACAATCGGGAAGGGATGCAATGTCAGTGATGCCCCCGGCGGGGAGCTCATAGACAGCCCTGGTTCTGGGCTCCCCAGGTGGGCAGAAGTCAGCTGAATCCTCAGCTCCAGGCTGCTCGGTGCCCATCATTCAGTGCACACACCCACTCTGAACCAGCGCAGTGGGAAAGACTACTCGGCCCCCCAAATGGAAGTAAAGCCAGGAACTGTTGGTCACCTGAGGGTCTAACGGCAGGGGTCCCAGGTACCTACAGAGTCTCTGACCGCTGGCCGGGCTGGCTCCTCCCCACACCTGCCCTTCCTCTTCTGCTGTCCTGGCCCCAGCTACCTCCTGGCACAGTGAGGGGAGGGGTCCTTCCACCAGGCTGATGCCCGAGAGGCGCTCGTAACCGCATGTCTCCCGGGCGTCAGCGAGCTCCCCAAAGACCGGAGGAAGGCGTTGCTCCCTAAGGGTGCAGGGGTCCCCAGCTCTGCTCCTCGTTGTCGGCCCAGCGGTGGCACCCAGGCCTCAGGCGGGCTCACCCATTCCTGTTCAGACAAGTGGCGTGTGTGTGCATGCCCAGTCGCTCAGTCCCGTCCAGCTCTTTGCAACCCCATGGACCGTAGCCCGCCAGGCTCCTCCGTCCATGGGATTTTCTAGGCAAGAATGCTGGGGTGGGTTGCCGTTTCCTTCTCCAGGGGATCTTCCCGACCCAGGGATCAAACCCACATCCCTTGCATTGCAGGCAGATGCTTCACCATCTGTGCCACAGGGAAGCCGCCAGTGAGCATGGTGATCTCTGCAGAGAGAGATGGTGGGCTGCAGTCCATGGGGTCACAGCGCCCAGTCTGCCACTATGACCTTCACTTCCAGGACAGGAAGTGAGACTCACAGAAATGAAGCAGCTTGAGCAAGCTGGCACGGAGAGCGTCACAGCCACCGCTCAGCGCACGTCTGCAGAGTGTGGCGCTGGTGCCCGCCTCCACCACGGCATGCCCTCATCGTTCCTGTAGTTCAGGTCCCCTCCCTCTGCTGCCCAGGGCTGACTTCTGTCCTCCACACTACAGTGCAAAGCCCCCGCCTTCATCTGGCCTTCATGCCTGAACCCACCCAGAGCTGCGGTCCCTCTGGTCAGGACACAGATCTGAGTGATGGACCCCTCGCCTCTGCCCTGTCACCCATCCTCGCCCCAGCCCCACCAGCCTTGGTTCAGAGGGTGTATGTCTCTCGTGGCACCAGGCACAGGCTTGGCGGCTGCAGACGGAACAGCCTCTTCTTGGTCAAAAACTTTGTTTCCCCCGAAAATTGTGCCGGAGCCCGATCACGTTGGTGCTGGGGTTTCCCTGAGGACTAGGACTGACGAGCCTGGGCACGGGGCCCGGTAGAGGCTGCTGGAGGAGGAAGTGGGTAGGGGCATAGGGACCGTGGTCTTGGCTCATTCAGATAAGGTAAGTCCTCTCCCGAGAAGAGATGCTGGTTTAGAGACACCAGCTTGAGCTGGGGAAACTTCCTGCTTGTAAAACTCAAGAACTCCCACGATAGCGCCCAACTAATTAGCCAGTGGTTCTGTGTAAATGTGCCTTTTATAAATTCAAAAGACCAAACTCCTTGGACAAAAGTCCAGCCAAAGTTCAGTTTTAAAGAAAGTCTCAGAGAGAGTATCTAGCTGGGTTTGTTTAGACTTTTCTTAAAGAAAGATATACATATGCATATATTAAAGATATATATTATACATCATATTTTCATATATATTTTACATGTCTTATATTAAAGATTTATGTATAGATGATAAGTCTATGTCTATGTATGTGTTCTGTGCATGCATGCCCAGTCGTGTCTGATGCCTTTGCAACCCATGGACACTGCCATGGGGTCCCCTGCCAGGCTCCTCTGTCCATGGGATTTCCCAGA
>SJYW01012626.1:451417-468640 GCA_006410735.1 Raphicerus campestris
GCCTGCAGGGAGAAGCGGGTCACTGGGGCCCAGCCAACCAATGTCGACCCTAAGGATTTTAGCAGAGCTCTTGGGAAGTTGTTGCTTCAGCTTCTAAGCAGGTAACACAGAAGACTCTCTGTTGGAAGACAATTTTCCCACCATGGAAGAAGTCAGCACGGAGGAAAGAAGAGCTGAGAGATGGAGGAAAAGAGAGAAAGACATTCACGATGTCTTGAGGTCCAGCCACTTTTAGATGTTTCAGCTGAGTCATCTGTGATTCCATCAGCATCTGCAAGACTTCCATCTCTTGTCACAAACAGCCCTAACCCCCTGCTCCCACTTCATTGCCCCCTCACACCTCTTCATTCTCCCCTTCTCTTTCCTTCTCACCTCCTACCATGAGGCTTCTGAGTATGCAGGGGGAGAGGAACCAGCCTCTCACCACCTGCTGCATGAACTCGTTGGACCAGCGACTTCCGAAGAGCCTCTGCCACCCCATCTGTAAATCAGGGCTAATAACACTGACCTACGTATTTTGCCAGAGGATGAAATGAGGCCCTGTATGCCAAGCGCCTGCCACACAGTGCGTGCATGCCAAGTTGCTCAGTCGTGTCCAACTCTGTGCGACCCCATGGCCTGTAGCCCACCAGGCTCCTCTGCCCATGGGATTCTCCAGGCATGAATACTGGAGTGGGTTGCCATCCCCTTCTGCAGGGTGTCACATAGTAGGTTTTCCATAAACATAATATTGCTGTTTTTAGATTTTTTTTAATGTTGACCATTTTTTAAAATTTTATTTTTAATTGATTGATGATTGCTTTACAATACTGGTTTGATTGCTGTCCTGCATCAACAGGAATTAACCTTGTGTACATACGCCTCTCCCTCCTGAAGCTCCCTCCCACCTCCCACCCATTCGCACCCCTCTAGGTTTTTACAGAGCCCCAAAATCACTGCATATGGTGACTGCAGCCATGAAGTAAAAAGATGCTCACTCCTTGGAAGGAAAGTTATGACCAATCTAGATAGCATATTGAAAAGCAGAGACATTACTTTGCCAACAAAGGTCCGTCTTATCAAGGCTATGGTTTTTCCAGTGGTCATGTATGGATGTGAGAGTTGGACTGTGAAGAAAGCTGAGTGATGAAGAATTGATGCTTTTGAACTATGATGTTGGAGAAGACTCTTGAGAGTCCCTTGGACTGCAAAGAGATCCAACCAGTCCATCCTAAGGGAGATCAGTCCTGGATGTTCATTGGAAGGACTGATGCTGAAGCTGAAACTCCAGTTCCTTGGCCACCTGATGCGACGAGTTGACTCATTGGAAAAGACCCTGATGCTGGGAGGGACTGGGGGCAGGAGGAGAAGGGGTCGACAGAGGATGAGATGGCTGGATGGCATCACCAACTCAATGGACATGAGTTTGAGTGAACTCCGGGAGATGGTGATGGACAGGGTGGCCTGGCATGCTGCGATTCATGGGGTCGGAAAAAGTTGGACACGACTGAGCAACTGAACTGAGCTGATGTGGACGATTTTTAAAGTCTTTATTGAATGTGTTACAATATTACTTCTGGCTTATGTTTTGGTTTTATGGCTCCAAAGATGTGTGGGGTCTTAGTTCCCTGGATGGAACCCACACACACTCAGGACTAGAAGGTAAAGTTTCAGCCTCTGGACTGCCAGGCAGTCCCCAGTGTATTACTGTTATTAAGAAAAGTAATTATTCATAATTATTATTTCTTAGCACTAGTGGCCCAGCAGGTGGGGTTTGGTACCAGAGCTCTGCACAGCACCAACCCTTCTGCGCCATGTCCGGGTGAAGATGTCAGAGCTGACTCCTGGGTGCCCCTGGGATGGCCAGCATCACTAGCCCATGTCCCCGCAGGCTCGGGTGGGAGCAGCTGGAGAGCAATTACTTGGGTTGAGGGCAAGGGGGCTTGGAACTGTCAGCAATGAGCTATAATCCTCCCAATCACCACATCAGCCAAAGTTCCCAACCTCCAAAAAGCACAAGGATCAGCTGAGAAACTTGTCAGTGCGTGGATCCTGACCCAGGTGGCCCTGCAGGTTCAGGAGCACCGGTGTGGGGCCTGAGATTGTTCCTCTAGCTGGCTGCCAGGTCCATGGGCCACACGTTGAGTAACAAGGACTCCCAAACGTGTTCATATTTGGCTTCATGTTGGAATCGCCTGATTGCATGTGTGCGTGCTAAGCCAGTTCAGTTGTGTCCAATTCTTTGCTACCCTACGGACCATAGCCCGCCTGTGGGAATCGCCTGGGGAACTTAAAACACTGCTGGTGTCTGGTTCTGCCCTGAAAGGGTCTCAGTTGCTCTGGGGTGTGGCCGGCGCCCCTGTATTTAAGGTGTCCTCAGGGGCAAGCGGGGAAGGGGTCCATGGTCCTAAAGGAACTGTGGTCTCTTTCCCCAGATGTCCTCAGGTGAGAGAGATTTGCTTTAAACACCAGAGAGGGAATTGACTTTTTAAAAATCCTTCTAGTAGTACCCCCCCCCCACACACACACAAGAAGGAAATAAGTGACTCATAGCTTGAACCATCAGACACTGAAATATCAACAGAGATGACCCGTGCACGTGAGGAAGGTGGCCGTGGAGCGCCTTGACCCTGACTGCGATGCCTCGGCGGTCCCGGGGCAGGCAAGGGGTGGGCCGCGAGCTCTGTTCAGGAGGCAGAGCAGTGACATTTCTCTTGGGGAGAGTGAGCGCCTCCCCAAACCGGGACCTCGGCGACGCGTGGAGCCTGTCAGGGAGCCTTGAATGCTAATGTATGCGCGCTGGAAATGTCTCATTCCCAGAGAAATGTTAGCCCCAACCCTCTGGGCTTGCAGGTGCCCCCTTGTCTCTGTGTCTGGGGTCCGACGTGGGCCCTGTCGCTCTCCTCGGGACCCTAGAATCCAGCCTCCAAGCGGAGCGCGCTGAGCCGGAGGCCAAGCCTGCCCCGTCCTTGCCGCAGGAAGAGCGGGTCAGCCCCGGGCGAGAGCCGCTTCACCTGCACTGGGCCGGGGTCGACCAGAACTGCGAGCAGCCGTCCTGCGCCGTCCTCAGAGTAGCAGGAATGGAGGAGCCTGCATCAAGACGGCAGACTCTTCCCAAAGCGCCGGCCTGAGCCCGAGTTTCCAAAAGCTCAGCGAGAAGACCCTGTACCTGATGGCAGAAGCCAGGCCGGTTAAAACAGAGCCTCTTTGCCTTTCACTGGAGTCACTCCAGGGAAACACCGCTCAGCACGGGGTCGGTAAAGTGCCGGCTGCCTGTTGGACGTCTTTGATTAATATTAATAATTTTTAAGTGAGTTCCTTAGTTCTTGAGTAACACAGCACAGGGGGCCTTTGTCTTCGGTTCCTCAGTGTGGCTGTCTTCGCCCCTAGGATCCCTCTGTCCTTAAATTTCTCTCCACACCGGGTCTCCCTGAGATGCAGAGCGGAGGGGAAGCTAGCTCATTTCTGTTCTGTACAAGAAAAACATCTGTGGGCCTTTTCCCCAAAAATGAAAAGGAAGACGTTATCTTGTGCTGAACTGTTTCCAGCTGTGGTCTAAGTGTTGTTTAAGAAGACCTTCGTGGAAAACGGTGCCCGCCGCTTAGCGTAGCGCAGGGTTTCTGGCTGAGGCTGAGAAGGTGCCTGTAGGGCCCCGTTGCTACTGAGACGTTGCTAAGGAGGTTCATTATATGTAAATTCCAGGCAGATAGGAGGCTGTGCAGATGAGTTCTCTCAAAAGGGGGAAATTTCTGGAGATGGGGCAGCAATTGGCAGAGAAAGTGTGATTGGAGAAACTCAGTCTCAGGGGCTCTGTTCTCCAGAGAGATGTGGACGGAGGCAATCATATTTCTCTTTCTCTCCCCAGGAAAGTAGTAAATTCTCATCTAAGCTTTTCTTCTCATAAACCAGGGGTCCAGGCAGGGATGTCAGATGGGATAAAAATATTTATGCGAAGAAAGAGTTTGTTTGCCTGAAATCCACATTTAGTCTGGCGATCCTCATTCCAAGGGACCACAGCCTGCCCTCGAGCTTTTTCAAGACCGCACCAACACCCCACCTCAAGTCCCAGTGTCTGCTCTCAAATCTTTATGGAGTTTAACGTGTGTGTGTGTGTGTNACGTGAGGAAGGTGGCCGTGGAGCGCCTTGACCCTGACTGCGATGCCTCGGCGGTCCCGGGGCAGGCAAGGGGTGGGCCGCGAGCTCTGTTCAGGAGGCAGAGCAGTGACATTTCTCTTGGGGAGAGTGAGCGCCTCCCCAAACCGGGACCTCGGCGACGCGTGGAGCCTGTCAGGGAGCTTTGAATGCTAATGTATGCACGCTGGAAATGTCTCATTCCCAGAGAAATGTTAGCCCCAACCCTCTGGGCTTGCAGGTGCCCCCTTGTCTCTGTGTCTGGGGTCCGACGTGGGCCCTGTCGCTCTCCTCGGGACCCTAGAATCCAGCCTCCAAGCGGAGCGCGCTGAGCCGGAGGCCAAGCCTGCCCCGTCCTTGCCGCAGGAAGAGCGGGTCAGCCCCGGGCGAGAGCCGCTTCACCTGCACTGGGCCGGGGTCGACCAGAACTGCGAGCAGCCGTCCTGCGCCGTCCTCAGAGTAGTAGGAACAGAGGAGCCTGCATCAAGACGGCAGACTCTTCCCAAAGCGCCGGCCTGAGCCCGAGTTTCCAAAAGCTCAGCGAGAAGACCCTGTACCTGATGGCAGAAGCCAGGCCGGTTAAAACAGAGCCTCTTTGCCTTTCACTGGAGTCACTCCAGGGAAACACCGCTCAGCACGGGGTCGGTAAAGTGCCGGCTGCCTGTTGGACGTCTTTGATTAATATTAATAATTTTTAAGTGAGTTCCTTAGTTCTTGAGTAACACAGCACAGGGGGCCTTTGTCTTCGGTTCCTCAGTGTGGCTGTCTTCGCCCCTAGGATCCCTCTGTCCTTAAATTTCTCTCCACACCGGGTCTCCCTGAGATGCAGAGCGGAGGGGAAGCTAGCTCATTTCTGTTCTGTACAAGAAAAACATCTGTGGGCCTTTTCCCCAAAAATGAAAAGGAAGACGTTATCTTGTGCTGAACTGTTTCCAGCTGTGGTCTAAGTGTTGTTTAAGAAGACCTTCGTGGAAAACGGTGCCCGCCGCTTAGCGTAGCGCAGGGTTTCTGGCTGAGGCTGAGAAGGTGCCTGTAGGGCCCCGTTGCTACTGAGACGTTGCTAAGGAGGTTCATTATATGTAAATTCCAGGCAGATAGGAGGCTGTGCAGATGAGTTCTCTCAAAAGGGGGAAATTTCTGGAGATGGGGCAGCAATTGGCAGAGAAAGTGTGATTGGAGAAACTCAGTCTCAGGGGCTCTGTTCTCCAGAGAGATGTGGACGGAGGCAATCATATTTCTCTTTCTCTCCCCAGGAAAGTAGTAAATTCTCATCTAAGCTTTTCTTCTCATAAACCAGGGGTCCAGGCAGGGATGTCAGATGGGATAAAAATATTTATGCGAAGAAAGAGTTTGTTTGCCTGAAATCCACATTTAGTCTGGCGATCCTCATTCCAAGGGACCACAGCCTGCCCTCGAGCTTTTTCAAGACCGCACCAACACCCCACCTCAAGTCCCAGTGTCTGCTCTCAAATCTTTATGGAGTTTAACGTGTGTGTGTGTGTGTGTGTGTGTGTGTGTCTGTGTGTGTGTGTGTGCACGTACGCATGTACACGTGCACACAAGCATGAACTAGGAACATGACAGAATGTGGAACTGCCCAGGGCATGAAATCAGCCTTGTAAACTAAGCACGTCATGAGTCTATGTATTCTATGCCTCATACAGTGTAAATCACATTTCAGAAAAGACAAGAAGGTACTAAAGAATAAAGATAAACCCGGGACA
Source organism: Raphicerus campestris (assembly GCA_006410735.1). NCBI lineage: Eukaryota > Metazoa > Chordata > Mammalia > Artiodactyla > Bovidae > Raphicerus > Raphicerus campestris. Next base: position 457,253 of record SJYW01012626.1, read on the forward strand.
CCATCACCTAAAGAAAATGACCTCTGTTAGAGCATTTGCAGTGGGCAGAGTCCCACCGCTCTGACCCCAGCCCCCTTCCCCACCCCTAGATGTGTATAAGAGACAGGCCTGTCAGGGAGCTTTGAATGCTAATGTATGCACGCTGGAAATGTCTCATTCCCAGAGAAATGTTAGCCCCAACCCTCTGGGCTTGCAGGTGCCCCCTTGTCTCTGTGTCTGGGGTCCGACGTGGGCCCTGTCGCTCTCCTCGGGACCCTAGAATCCAGCCTCCAAGCGGAGCGCGCTGAGCCGGAGGCCAAGCCTGCCCCGTCCTTGCCGCAGGCAGAGCGGGTCAGCCCCGGGCGAGAGCCGCTTCACCTGCACTGGGCCGGGGTCGACCAGAACTGCGAGCAGCCGTCCTGCGCCGTCCTCAGAGTAGCAGGAATGGAGGAGCCTGCATCAAGACGGCAGACTCTTCCCAAAGCGCCGGCCTGAGCCCGAGTTTCCAAAAGCTCAGCGAGAAGACCCTGTACCTGATGGCAGAAGCCAGGCCGGTTAAAACAGAGCCTCTTTGCCTTTCACTGGAGTCACTCCAGGGAAACACCGCTCAGCACGGGGTCGGTAAAGTGCCGGCTGCCTGTTGGACGTCTTTGATTAATATTAATAATTTTTAAGTGAGTTCCTTAGTTCTTGAGTAACACAGCACAGGGGGCCTTTGTCTTCGGTTCCTCAGTGTGGCTGTCTTCGCCCCTAGGATCCCTCTGTCCTTAAATTTCTCTCCACACCGGGTCTCCCTGAGATGCAGAGCGGAGGGGAAGCTAGCTCATTTCTGTTCTGTACAAGAAAAACATCTGTGGGCCTTTTCCCCAAAAATGAAAAGGAAGACGTTATCTTGTGCTGAACTATTTCCAGCTGTGGTCTAAGTGTTGTTTAAGAAGACCTTCGTGGAAAACGGTGCCCGCCGCTTAGCGTAGCGCAGGGTTTCTGGCTGAGGCTGAGAAGGTGCCTGTAGGGCCCCGTTGCTACTGAGACGTTGCTAAGGAGGTTCATTATATGTAAATTCCAGGCAGATAGGAGGCTGTGCAGATGAGTTCTCTCAAAAGGGGGAAATTTCTGGAGATGGGGCAGCAATTGGCAGAGAAAGTGTGATTGGAGAAACTCAGTCTCAGGGGCTCTGTTCTCCAGAGAGATGTGGACGGAGGCAATCATATTTCTCTTTCTCTCCCCAGGAAAGTAGTAAATTCTCATCTAAGCTTTTCTTCTCATAAACCAGGGGTCCAGGCAGGGATGTCAGATGGGATAAAAATATTTATGCGAAGAAAGAGTTTGTTTGCCTGAAATCCACATTTAGTCTGGCGATCCTCATTCCAAGGGACCACAGCCTGCCCTCGAGCTTTTTCAAGACCGCACCAACACCCCACCTCAAGTCCCAGTGTCTGCTCTCAAATCTTTATGGAGTTTAACGTGTGTGTGTGTGTGTGTGTCTGTCTGTGTGTGTGTGTGTGCACGTACGCATGTACACGTGCACACAAGCATGAACTAGGAACATGACAGAATGTGGAACTGCCCAGGGCATGAAATCAGCCTTGTAAACTAAGCACGTCATGAGTCTATGTATTCTATGCCTCATACAGTGTAAATCACATTTCAGAAAAGACAAGAAGGTACTAAAGAATAAAGATAAACCCGGGACACCATCACCTAAAGAAAATGACCTCTGTTAGAGTATTTGCAGTGGGCAGAGTCCCACCGCTCTGACCCCAGCCCCCTTCCCCACCCCTGCACAAAGGCTTTTTTCCACCTTAAGCCCCCATCTTGAAGCTGCAGCTTTTCTTCAGATGCTCCATATCACTCAGCTGATTTCCAGCCAACCAGCCTGGAGCCCATCTGCCCAGAGCTGTGCTCCCACAACTCAGCTCAAGTGCTCTGCCCAGCAGAACTTGCAGGAGGCCAGAGATGGCCCCGCTTCTCAAGCCCAGGTCCCCGCTGTGCACTTCACTTCTACTATCATTGCGTCAGCTCCACCTCAGCTCATCATGCACTAGATACCAGACGTTGGGGGCCTCTGCATATTTTAAGGAAAGGCAAGAGAATCCCACTTGGCTGGGTGGATGAGTGGCACTGAGGAGAGAGGGGGTATGCTGTGACTTCCAGGAGGGAAGCTGATCTAAGTCACGAGTAGCCCAAGACAGAAGCTATAGAGTTCTATCAAAGCCTCAGGTCCAAAGGGCAAGGTGAAGCTAGAGACAGTAAACGCAAGCAGTGGGTGATCAACAAGCTCAGATGCTGGGAGAATTTCAAACAAGGGGGTGGGCTGGGAGAAGCAAGGTCCAGAGCCAGAAGTCAGCGCACCTGGACAGAACTCTGACGTGCCCCTTAAACTGAGCGGGTGTGGCCAGATGCAGGGCTGGGGGTGACAGCCAGCAGGAACCTGCAAGGCTGGCCATGCATCGTGGTGCTTAGACGCGGACAGTTCGTCCGTCAGCCTCCTTGCTTTGCCTTTCCCAGTCTGGTCGCACGCTTTGATTCTCAAGCAGCTCTCAGCTGCTGCCCTGCCCACATTCCCGACCCACCACCTTCAGCCCCACTCGCCGCTCTCTAATACAGAACTGAATCGTTTCCTTACATTTAGAAAAGAAACACCCTCTAGAGAAATGCCCCCTTCCTCTCCACCTCCACCCATTCTGAATAATAAATCTAGGAGATAAAAACTAAGGCCATCAAAATAAAGTCACTAGCTGATGAGCTCTGACTTGGGAAAGCTGAGTATTTATGGATAGAAGGGCTCAGGGGAAATCCACTTGGGGGAAGTGATTTCTAAAGTTTGCTGTCTACTTATGGCCTTAAAAGTTTTCAATTTCTCAAGTTGCAGGAAAAGATCAGTCGTGGGGAGGTAAAAATTTGTTTTGGAAAAGTCGTGAAAAATGTCTTTGCTCTGACATGAAGTAACAGAGTTTTGTCTCGTGTTCCTGGTGGGCACGGTGAGGAAGATGGGGCTAAGACAAAAGACAGATGGTGCCGGTGGCTTATGTTGCTGACACATAGTCTTAAAGATGATAATCAGCTCGCCTGGGAGAGCTCAAGGGAAGAGGGCTACGCGGGTGGAATGAACCCATATGATCTATAAATATGGCACATGCTTGAGAAGCCATTCTCTTATCGGGAGGCAGGCTCACGTCTGCTTCATTGAGTCACTGCCCGTTAATGGTGTTGCTGGAGCTTCTATTAATCTAATGACTGTGCTTTGGAATAATAATGCTTGTCTCCTGGCCCGTCTCTCCCATTTGACAGACAGCTTGGATTCATCAGAGGAAGGGCCTGAGAGCTACATCAGTCATTATTAAGTAGAAATCGATGGAGGCCGTTCCGTGAAGTAAGCTGTGGGTCCGTGATAGGCGGCCACATGTTACCTCTCAGCTGCCAGGTCCAGTATAGCTCGTGAGCGCCAGGGCCCGGTGAGGCCACGCTGAGCCTCTGGGGCCTGGAAACCTGTGCATGGACATTGGAAGTTAGTCCTGCCAAGAGGACAATCGGGAAGGGATGCAATGTCAGTGATGCCCCCGGCGGGGAGCTCATAGACAGCCCTGGTTCTGGGCTCCCCAAGTGGGCAGAAGTCAGCTGAATCCTCAGCTCCAGGCTGCTCGGTGCCCATCATTCAGTGCACACACCCACTCTGAACCAGCACAGTGGGAAAGACTACTCGGCCCCCCAAACGGAAGTAAAGCCAGGAACTGTTGGTCATCTGAGGATCTAACGGCAGGGGTCCCAGGTACCTACAGAGTCTCTGACCGCTGGCCGGGCTGGCTCCTCCCCACACCTGCCCTTCCTCTTCTGCTGTCCTGGCCCCAGCTACCTCCTGGCACAGTGAGGGGAGGGGTCCTTCCACCAGGCTGATGCCCGAGAGGCGCTCGTAACCGCATGTCTCCCGGGCGTCAGCGAGCTCCCCAAAGACCGGAGGAAGGCGTTGCTCCCTAAGGGTGCAGGGGTCCCCAGCTCTGCTCCTCGTTGTCGGCCCAGCGGTGGCACCCAGGCCTCAGGCGGGCTCACTCATTCCTGTTCAGACAAGTGGCGTGTGTGTGCATGCCCAGTCGCTCAGTCCCGTCCAGCTCTTTGCAACCCCATGGACCGTAGCCCGCCAGGCTCCTCCGTCCATGGGATTTTCTAGGCAAGAATGCTGGGGTGGGTTGCCGTTTCCTTCTCCAGGGGATCTTCCCGACCCAGGGATCAAACCCACATCCCTTGCATTGCAGGCAGATGCTTCACCATCTGTGCCACAGGGAAGCCGCCAGTGAGCATGGTGATCTCTGCAGAGAGAGATGGTGGGCTGCAGTCCATGGGGTCACAGCGCCCAGTCTGCCACTATGACCTTCACTTCCAGGACAGGAAGTGAGACTCACAGAAATGAAGCAGCTTGAGCAAGCTGGCACGAAGAGCGTCACAGCCACCGCTCAGCGCACGTCTGCAGAGTGTGGCGCTGGTGCCCGCCTCCACCACGGCATGCCCTCATCGTTCCTGTAGTTCAGGTCCCCTCCCTCTGCTGCCCAGGGCTGATTTCTGTCCTCCACACTACAGTGCAAAGCCCCCGCCTTCATCTGGCCTTCATGCCTGAACCCACCCAGAGCTGCGGTCCCTCTGGTCAGGACACAGATCTGAGTGATGGACCCCTCGCCTCTGCCCTGTCACCCATCCTCGCCCCAGCCCCACCAGCCTTGGTTCAGAGGGTGTATGTCTCTCGTGGCACCAGGCACAGGCTTGGCGGCTGCAGACGGAACAGCCTCTTCTTGGTCAAAAACTTTGTTTCCCCTGAAAATTGTGCCGGAGCCCGATCACGTTGGTGCTGGGGTTTCCCTGAGGACTAGGACTGACGAGCCTGGGCACGGGGCCCGGCAGAGGCTGCTGGAGGAGGAAGTGGGTAGGGGCATAGGGACCGTGGTCTTGGCTCATTCAGATAAGGTAAGTCCTCTCCCGAGAAGAGATGCTGGTTTAGAGACACCAGCTTGAGCTGGGGAAACTTCCTGCTTGTAAAACTCAAGAACTCCCACGATAGCGCCCAACTAATTAGCCAGTGGTTCTGTGTAAATGTGCCTTTTATAAATTCAAAAGACCAAACTCCTTGGACAAAAGTCCAGCCAAAGTTCAGTTTTAAAGAAAGTCTCAGAGAGAGTATCTAGCTGGGTTTGTTTAGACTTTTCTTAAAGAAAGATATACATATGCATATATTAAAGATATATATTATACATCATATTTTCATATATATTTTACATGTCTTATATTAAAGATTTATGTATAGATGATAAGTCTATGTCTATGTATGTGTTCTGTGCATGCATGCCCAGTCGTGTCTGATGCCTTTGCAACCCATGGACACTGCCATGGGGTCCCCTGCCAGGCTCCTCTGTCCATGGGATTTCCCAGACAAGAATACTGGAGCGAATTGCCATTTCCTCCTCCAGGGGATCTTCCTGATCCAGGGATTACACCCGAGTCTTCTGCATCTAATGCATTGGCATAGACTCTTTATCACTGAGCCATCTGGGATGCCCATCTATGGATATATACATATTATCTATATATCTTGTATATATAAATAGCTCTTCAATCTATGTTGAACTTCAAACATGAAGTTCAATGAATTTTCACCACCTGAGCTCCTATAATCAGCATTCCCATCACAAAGAGGGAGAGCTCAGCTCCCCAGAAGTCTTCTCCCTTGCCTGCCAGCAACTGGCTTCCCCCTCGTCCAATGTCCAATACCACCAATTAGTCAGCCAGAGGTCATGTGTCATTTTTAATTGAACTATAATTAACACACATTAAAATGCACAGATCTTAGGTGTTTGGGTCAATGAATTTTGACAGTTGCATACACTCAGGCACCACTACCCAAAACAAGATTCAGCCCAGCCCTGCTCAGTAGCAATATAATGAGAGCCACATACATCATTTAAAAATTTCTAGCAGCCACATTAGGAAAAGTAAAGAGAAACAGGCAAAATTAATTATAATACCATATTTTTAGCCCAGCACATTAAAAATATTATCATATCAACACCTAATGAAGATTAAAATTATAATTAAAAATTTTACTTTTTTGGTAGCAAGTCTTTGTAAGTGTCTGTCTTGTACTGAGAACACATATCAATTCAGAGGCTAACTTTTGAGCTGTTAATGTGAAACGCCGTCCTACCACACTGTGGGCTTTCCAGGTGGCCCTAGCGCTACAGAACTCACCTGCCAATGTAGCAGATGCAAGGGATGTGCTTTTGATCCCTGGGTTGGGAAGATCCCCTGGAGGAGGGCATGGGGCATTCTTGCCTGGAGAATCCCATGGACAGAGGAACCTGGTGGGCTACAGTCCGTGAGGTCACAAAGCGTTGAACGTGACTGAACCGACTTAGCACATGACACCAAACTGCAGCATCAACAGTGCATCACTCTGCTTCCATGTCCGATTTCACTGAAGTTAAATCCAGTCTTAGCTTCATCTCCTCACTTGCAATAGCCACAGTCCAAGTCACGTTTTGTGTGGCTCACGGCCACCATACGAGAGTGAACGTGCTTCGTTTTATAATAGACGGCTCTCCTGGAACCGTCTCACACTTGTAACAGCAGCATCCGAGAGTGCCGTCTTCTCCGCATCTTTGCCAGCATTTACTACTGTTAATCTTTTTTGTTTTAGTCTTGTATCTACTGTGCTTATATTTTGCATTTCCTTGGTGACTAAGATGTTGAGAAACTTTGATATATGTATAGGCTATATTCTTAGATCTTTGGTAAGGGACCTGATCAAGTCTTTGGTTCTTTTTAAAAATTGGGTTGTTGTCCATTAGTAGGAATTCTCTACTCGTTCTGGGTACAAATTGTCTGCCAGACATATGTGCTGCCAATATTTTATCCATTCTGCACCTGTCTTGATGGTGTCTTTTTATAAGCATTTTCTTACCACTGTCTTGTGATGGCAGAAACTATAGATTTTAATCATATCTAATTCACCCAACTTTTAATTTTGTGCTGGTGGTATTTGTGTTCTAACAAGAAAGCCTCTGTCAGGGTGCTAAGATGTTCTCCTATGCTTTGATAACTCTCAGAGTAGACCCAGCCTAACGCCTGGGCTCGGATGGCTTATGAACTAAGAATGATTTTACATTTTTTAAATAGCTGAGAAAAAAATCAAAAGCAGAATAACATTTTGCTACATGCAAAAACTATATACACGATTCAAATTTCAATACACATAAAGTTTTATTGGAACATCCATTTTTACATGCTACGTGTGGCCACTTTTACGCCACAGAGGCAGAGCTGAGGAACTGTGTCCTTGAGACCTAAAATAGTTGATATCTGGCTCCTTATAGGGAAAGTCTGCCCGCCCGTTCTAGAAGCTCCTATGGCTCTCGGTTTTGTGTTCGGGTCTGGGATGCATTCTGAGTGAAGTTTTGTGTTTGGAGTGAGACAGTGGTCAAGTTGCATTCATACAGATATCTTTAAATGGTCGTTTGAAATATGTGACTGATCGGAAGACTCGAGGATGCAGCCCAAATTCCTGGGCCTGGCAAAAAGCACCTCCTTCCGCCCCTCTGACAAGGGGCCGTGTGCCCCGCCCTCCCCACCTCACCCCCGGCTCCCTAGGGTCTGGTGTCCGGGCTGAGGACTGGGCGACAGGGTCTCCTCTGGGCCTCTCAATGCTCAAAAAAGCTGACTTAGATCTGCCACGGCCTTCAAAGCCTGTGGGTTTCTCCAGATTACAAGAACCACTTCAAGTCTGGGTTTTTTATATTAAAATTGCAGTCCTCTCTTTGTGGTTGTCCACTGTTCATTTCCTCCCTGGTGTGATGTTCCTCTCCAGATGGGGATCACGGCTTTACAAGGGCTCTCAGCAGAGCCAAGAGACTCCGCGGCAGCTCAGGTCCCGGTCATCCATCCATCAGCTCCCACTTTTCTCAGCCTTTTATCTTGCAGAGCGATCTGCTACTGCTCTGTAACCACAGGAAGACGCGGTGGAAGCCTCGCAAAGGCTAATAATTAGTTTGAATCTCTTTATAGCCCGTCCAAGTCTGCCCCAAGAATGGAGTTCAAAAAGTCACCCCAACTCACAGCCGCCCAGAAATGTTTGCCTGTCGCTGAAAATTCTGCCGCTCTCTGGGGCCGCCTTACCCTAAAGTGCTTGTTATGCAAAGCATTTGGAGATGAAATTTAACTTTAGCGTTCGGGGAAGGGCTGCGGCGCATTTATTAACCAGTTTTATTTGCTTCGCCTCTCTCGTATTCCGCGCTCTATCTTCTTCGTGTTATCTTTCATGCAAGGCCAGGGCTGGTGGTTTCTTTGCCTTTGTAAAGCCTGTTTTTAATAGAACCACACACACACACACACACACACACGCACATGCACACACACACGCACGCGCACACACACTCCTTAGGTGTGAATCTAAGGCAGCAGGCGCCCTGCCAGCCTCTGCCTCCCCACTCTGCCAAGATGACGATCATGTAATTATGATAAGACTCTCCATCCATGTGCCATCCCTCATCAACTGCAAAGGCTTTCACAAGCTACCCTATCGGGTCCTTCCAAGGGGAGAGGCCAAGTCCCCACCACCACCCCCCACCGACCCTGAGACATTTCATGTCACTGACCACCTCCCACCTCGCAGGGATGCTCCAAACCCGTCCCTCCGCTCTGAAGGAGCCCGACACTACCCACCACTCACTGTTCTCTGTGTGTCAGGCTCTGCTCTCAGAGCCTTTCAGGGCCCAGCAAAATTAATCTTCGCTACAGTTTGTATGTCCATGTGTCACATGGGGAAAATGAGGCACTGGGAAGGCTTGGAAAATTGCCCAGGGTCCCCAGGCCAGTGAGAGGCAGAGCTGGAATCCAAACCCAGGTGTGTGTGTGTGTGTGTGTGTGTGCACGCGTGTGTGAGCATGCGTGTGCAGGCTCAGTCATGTCCCACTCTTTGCAACCCCATGGACTATAGCCCACTGGGCTTCTCTGTCCATGGGATTTCCCTGGCAAAGAATACTGGAGCGGGGCACTTTCCTGGGGATCCAGTGGCTGAGATTCCGTGCTCCCAATACAGGAGGCCTGGGTTCGATCCCTGGCCCAGGAACTTGATCCCGTGTGCTGCAACTAAAGGACCCACATGCTGCAGCGGTAGGAGCTCCTGTGTGCCTCAACTGAGCCCTGGTGCAGCCAAGTGAGTAAATAATTAAAATAAATATGTATATAAAGAACGAAGACTGGCGTGGGTTGCCATTTCCTCCTCCAGGGGATCTTCCTGACCCAGGGAGTGAACCCGTGTCTCTTAAGCCTCCTGCAGGATCAGGCAGATTCTTTACCACTAGCGCCACCTGGGAAGCCCAAATCCAGGCAGGGGAGCACCAAAGACCACGCTGGTGTCTGCGTCATCTCCCACGACAGACGGTGCCGTGTGGTCACGCACGATCTGGGGGCAGGCATCCACATCCAGACCCAGAGAACGCCTGAATGTGAGCAATACGCAGGTCTCATCTGCTCAGCCACGTTGTCCAAGGATTTCTCTATAACTCAAAGGAAAATTTAAACTGCAGATTTTTACTGGGTGTCTTTTTAAATTTATTGTATATTGGGGCACAGTTGATTTACGTTGTCATGTTTGTTTCAAGTATTGTTACTGTTCTTGTTTAGTTGCTGAGTCATATCTGACTCTTTTGTGACCCCATAGACTGTAGCCCACCAGGCTCTTCTGTCCATGAGGTTTTCCAGGCAAGAATACCAGAGTGGGTTGCCATTTCCTCCTCCAGGGGATCTTCCCCACTCAGAGATGGAACCCTCATCTCTGGCATTAGCAGGTGGGTTCTCTACCACTGAGCCACCTGGGAAACCCCTTTGCTGAGCGTTTTGAAATCATAGCTACACTCCAGGCGCCTCCCCTAAGAGTGTGTGGTCAGCTATGCAGCCCGCTCTTTGTGAACACAGAGCTTCAGAAAGGAACACAGTGGAGCAAGACGGCTGTAAAAGCCAGTGGCACATCAATTTCACATTAAATAAGTACGTGTTTTCACATGCACGGCCTCAGTCTGTATGCAAAGCAGAATGAACCCCACATCGAAAATTGTATCTAGACTTTTCCCTGCCTTAGCACACAACCCTCCAAGGATTTTTCTGTGAAGACAAGCAAAATTACAAGGTTGGTTTTTTTAGTGAAGTCACAAATTATAGTAGTATAAAGGGCACTTAAAAGGCCAGTGATCGTTGTGCAAATTAACATTTGTTAACACCGGAGGAAAGAAACACAGAGGGGAAGCTGCCAGCGAGGGTCTATGTGAGCAACCTTTCCTCCTTCCCCCTAGTCCAGCTACCGAGACAAGTGCACTTCCCATGACCTTGGGGACTGGACGAGTTGGAAGGGGAGTCAGAGACCCTCCCCCAGCCCTACCGGCTCATGACACCTTCAGGCTGGAAATCTTTCTGAGACTCTGCTTCTAACCTCTTGGAAATCTGTCGATGTCTTTCACTTATTCAACAACATTTAACAAATGTCTGAGCACCTCTAACACACCAGGCCTGGTGATACGACGGTGAAAGACACAGGTGGGGTCCCTGCCCGCCCAGAGCCTACATCTGGTGGGGAGATGAGCTCTGCAAGTAGTGCCCCAACACAGCTGAGGAATTCAGGGACCAGTCAGGAACGCATACACTGCAAAGAGCAAATTCCCAACAAGAGAGGCTCAAACCAACGGAGGTATTTTTTCCACATAACAAGAAGGTCCAGGTAGGTGGCTGTAGGTATTGGTTCAGCCACTCAGTGATGTCAAAATCCACATCTCTGCAAGTGTCTTGGCCTTTCCCTCGGGATCACAAGGTGGCTGCTGCAGCTCCAGCCATCGTGTTCTCATCCTAGGCAGAAAAGGGAGGCAATGGGAGTGCACTGTTCTCCTTCAACAGGAAAGCAAAAGCTTTCTCAGTACCCTTAGTGGCATCACATGACCATCCCAGCTGCAAAGCAGATCGGAAGAGCCAGTGTTTACCGAGGCACATAGCCAATCCAAATAAAACCAGAATTCTCTTACCAAGGGGGAGGGGATGGGCAGTGGGTTTTTGTAGCCAATTGTTTCAGTTGTCTATTGTTGTATAAAAAACACCCAAACATAAGCATCTTTTCTGACCACNAAGAGCGTCACAGCCACCGCTCAGCGCACGTCTGCAGAGTGTGGCGCTGGTGCCCGCCTCCACCACGGCATGCCCTCATCGTTCCTGTAGTTCAGGTCCCCTCCCTCTGCTGCCCAGGGCTGACTTCTGTCCTCCACACTACAGTGCAAAGCCCCCGCCTTCATCTGGCCTTCATGCCTGAACCCACCCAGAGCTGCGGTCCCTCTGGTCAGGACACAGATCTGAGTGATGGACCCCTCGCCTCTGCCCTGTCACCCATCC
>SJYW01012626.1:469935-483258 GCA_006410735.1 Raphicerus campestris
CTTGAGACAAATGAAAATGGAAACACAGCGTACAGAAACATATGGGATGCAGCAAAAGCATTTCTCAGAGGGAAGTTCATAGCCACAGACAGCTGCATGAAGAAAGGGAGCGAATGTGGAATTGGCTGCCCTCCACGTGCTCTCTTTTATTTCAGTATAGTTGACTCACAATATTGTCCCCATCTCTGACGTACAGAAAGTGACTCAGTTATACACCCATACACACATACATACACACACACACACTCATCTATCTATACACACATATACACATCTATATCTGTGTGTGTGTATATATATGTTTTATATTCTTTTCCATCGTGGTTTATCAGAGTATTAAACACAGTTCCCTGTGCCCTTTGTTCTTTCCGTGTTCCTCAGTGGACTTGGAACACCTATGATGATAACGACTTCACTTTTCTGCAGACCACCCAATGACCCCGTGGTGGAACACGGTCGCATTCCCAAACGCAGACAGTAAGCTCCGCCCCCCCAGCCCCACCCACCCCAGCAGGCGCCGGGTGCCTCCTAGACACCAAACACTTGCTGCATTTTTAAATTTTCTTTTGGATGGGAAGGAGAATCTGAGAGGCAGGACATGCGCAGGGTAGAAGATGAAGTTTCATTTAACACGTTTTCATGTAAGGCTGGTAATGCAGTTTCCTCTCATTAAAGATGGTTTCTTCCTAGCAGCGCACCATTCAAGCTGCATTAAATTTTAAGACCTAGTTAAACTTGTATTTCTTCAGGCTAAGTGGAAACTCGGTAGATTATTTTTTCCCAATTAAAATAATAATAAAACTGATTTGGAAAAAGATAAAATTAAACAAGCTTGAAGAGATCTAAACACATCCGTTTGTCAGTTTTACCATTACAAATAGAATTAGTCCAAACATTTAAGTGGCTTCAGGAGCCTACCTCCTATGGGTTCTTTCTGTATATATTCTCCAAGCAGAATGTTATTAGCTATAATTTATCCTTCACTAATTTATTAGATTATGTCTATATACTGCTGTACTTATTTTAACAAAGAGGTTTTTAAACAAATAGAAGTAAATGTAGATTTAATTTATTTCACCAGGCGAGGAATTCTCCAGAAAATCAATTTTCATTTGCACAGGTATTCTGGTTGCCTGGCACTGCCCTCCCCCACCATTATTACACTTCTGGTCCTTCCACGCTGGCGTTTACATGACAAATAGCTTCATTTCTCTGCCATGATTCTATTACTTACAGGAAAATATGTTTAAGGAGTATTAAAGGTCTAAGTTAAACTAACAAAAGTCACCAAAGCTTGTGTTGAGGCTTTAACTTACTTGGGCGAAGGGGAAGCTCCGGGAAAGGAACTCGTTGCGCGTGATGATGAGAGTACATCTGTTTTTATTTTCAGCCCCCCATGTTTTGTGAACTTATGAAAAATATTTAAGGCTTTCTAAATGGAAGGACTGATGCTGAAGCTGAAGCGCCAATACTTTAACCACCTAATGTGAAGAGCTGACTCATTGGGAAAATCCCTGATGCTGGGAAAGATGGAAGGCAAAAGAAGAAGAGGGCAGCAGAGAATGAGACAGTTAGATGGCATCACGGACTCAGTGTGCATGAATCTGAGCAAACTCCAGGAGACAATGGAGGGCAGCGGAGCCTGGCGCGCTGCAGTCCCTGGGATCACAAGTCTGACACGACTTGGCAACTGAACAACAGCAAGTAGAGGAGGGGACCAGCACGGAGCATCTGAGAGTGGATTTTCTCTCTTTTCTCTGAAGCCGTGCTTCTCAGAACCAGTGCGTGTGTGGGGTGCCCCTGCCAAGCTTCTAATGTGGAGAGGTCTTAGGTCTGCTTCTAAATGCTACAGCTCATCCCATTTTTTTCCCTACCCTCAGGGCTCATTGACAGACATAAATTAGATCATCTTTTCTGTCCTCTGCCCAAAACCCTTCTAACAGTTTTCCATCTTCCTTTCCAAACTCCTTACCGCTGCTCCTTGTTATGAGTGAGAGAGCCGGCTGGTACCCGCTCTCTAGAGCCAGACTCGCTTCTCTTTCCAGTTCTGCATTTAGGGTTCACCTTGGTGGATGACATCAGCCAGGACATGAGTGTTTACATAGTGGAAATTGGCAAACACTGCAAACTGAGACTGTCGGGGGCTTAGGGGAGGAGGGTTAGGTTTTGTTTTATTTTAAGAGCCAGCTGAAAATATTGACCACTCCATCACTGGCTTCCCTTTCCCTGATCCCTGCATTCCTCACAGGGTTCTAACCAGACTAACCTCCTGGAACTCCTCCAGCGCTTTCCACCAGTGTCAGGCCCCCTGGCACCCAAACCTCCCGCTCTTTATGGCAAAGGCTGTGGCTTCCCTGTTTATGGCCCATTCCCTCCGCCCATCCGTGAACGAGACTCCCAACTTCAAACTTGCAGCGCACGTCTATCCCAAGGACGCGCTCTGTCCACCCCTGGCTGGCGGTGGAGACAGCCCGGCTGCCCGGAACTGAAGCCCCAGCCCCAACCCTAGCCTTGATGAAGGTGAGCAGGGCTCAGTGGGTCAACAGCCCAGCTCCCTGGCCCTTGAATGAGAGAGGTCCAGACGCGCTTTCTACATACATGCCCCCGTGTCAGCGGCTCCTCTTCCCTGTCTCACTTCCCCAACCCTCTGTGCTCTTTCCCAGGATAGCCCTCTAACATAAACATCTTCTACTTTCATCTCTGTCTCGTGGTCTGCTTCGAGGGGAATCCAAACTAAGATGCCCTCACCTGGGTTTCTCAGGTGGCTCAGACGGTAAAAGAATCTGCCTGTGATGCAGGAGACCCAGGTTCAATCCCTGGGTCGGGAAGATCCCCTGGAGGAGGGCATGGCAACCCACTCCAGTGTTCTTGCCTGGAAAATCCCATGGACAGAGGAGCCTGCTGGGTTACAGTCCATGGGGCCACAAAGAGTCGGACACGACCGAGGCAACTGACGTATTCACTTTCAACTGTCCCCTGGCTGGCTGCTTCCTCCCCTTTGGATGTCAGCTCAGCTTTCTCCTCCAGGAAGCCTCTCCTGATTACCAACCCATCCAATGTCTCCCCACCCTCACCCCACCCCTCATCAACACCAGAGCTGGTTTTGAACTCAGATCTCTGTGGCTCTCAGACCAGCGACTCCCAGAGTTCCATCTCCCAGGGAGGCTGTTAAAAGGCAGCTTACTGATTCATAGCTTTCCAGCCAGGGCCGGGAATCTAGAACCTATATTGTATTTTTAACACATTTTCCCCCAAGTGATTTTTATTCATACTAAATAGTCCCCAGAAGAGAGCTCCCAGAGGTGGTTCAACAGTGAAACGCAATGTCTTTGTAGAACTACTTTATCATGTAATTTACTGCATATTCATTCACTCAGCACATATTTGTGGAACTGAGGTTGCGATGCCTAACAAGACAGGCGTGGTTCTCTCTTTGTGTGGAACTTCCATGCACACTTGGTCTTTTGTGATTGGAAAATGAACTCAGTCTGTTTACAGTTCAGTTCAGTCGCTCATTCGTGTCCAACTCTTTGCGACCCCATGGACTGCAGTATGCCAGGCTTCCCTGTCCATCACCTTTGTTGTCTGTTTACAAAGAAATATTAAATGTACAGAAACATCTGTCAACTGAGGGAAGGAATGGTCCCTTTCCTGGGCTGCCCTCTCTGGGGCTGACTCCCTGGGTCTGGTGCCTCCTCCAGAAGCCTGCCCTCTCCGGGGCTGACTCAGCCAGCACTTGGCAGCATTCACTCGGGCAGCTTTCTCCGGGCATTCCCACCAGCTCCTCTCATCCCCCTTCTCAGAACCAAGTTTGCTCCTGATTACGATCCATTGCCCACTGCAAAGTGCATCTCTTAGAATGTTGGTCCATCAGATTGTCAACAAGCATCACAGAAAGAGGTTCCACCATCGAGTGACTTTGGAGAATGTGGTGTCTTGAGAAGCACAGCATACAGAGCCCCACCTTGGAGATTCACAAAGCACATCTGGGCATTAAAGGCCCTGAGAAGTCCTGCAGCAAAAATAACAAAAAGTCAAAACACCGTGCTGCTTTATCTGTGTCTCATCCAATGCTGCTTTGTGAATCTCAACAAGGAAAGCTCACTCTCTCATCCCAAACTGGCCTCCAACTCTCAATCCAGGAGCATTTATTGTAGGACCTGCTTCATGCCGTGCAGCACTGTGAAGGCTGGGATCGTGATAATGAAAGAAATGGACACGGCCCTTACCCTCAGGGATCTTACATTTATCAGGGGAGATGACCTTTGTATTCAACTACAGTTGTTTTCTGGGCAGTGATGGAAAATTCCAGGGTGGTGAGCCTACAAGCCTTTCCATGGCTGCAAGCTCAGACTCAGCACTTGCTTTGAGGAACAGGGCAGTGCTTCCCGGTCTTCTTTAGGGAACCCTTCTGTTGTTGAAGGACGTGACAGTCCACCCACTCCATTCTCTGCCATTTCCATGTTCTTCTAGAAGAATGTTTTGGTTGTTATGCAAAAGGCAACATTCAGAGGAGTATTCATTTATAGACAAATCATTTCACATCCGAAACAAACAAAGCGTTTGCAAATTATGATTGTCAGAAAGTCTACTTGAAGATGTTTATGGAGAATGAAGTCTGAAGGTCTGAGAATCCTGGGTTTAAACCATCCATGAGTTTCGCAAAGTTCCTCCCATGTCCCGCTGCTGAATGGATATAGTCGCATTCCTCCTCCTTCCTGGTTGAGATCTTCTGAAACAAAAGGAAGCAGACTGATGTTCTCAGCATCCAAGACCACCTACGTAATCAATCTTTCTTTCGGGGGACTTAGTAGTTTACCAGCTCTTCCCAGGCTGAGACCCTACCCTGGAGACCCCAAAACTTGGTGTGGAGCAAGACTGGGGGAGAGCTTCGAGTCAGAGACCCAAAAATAATGAGAGACTGGTCTGGAGTGGAGAGTGTCTCAAATTCAGGAAATCAGAGACCAGTCTTGTGGCATTCCTGTGCTGGTAACCTTTTGGGAGGCAGTCTCTGGGCCCTGACTCAGACATCTGTTGACCACGAGGCTTTAGTCCATGCTGGGTAGGTTAACCATGTGATTGACGGTGGGGACCTTGGGTCACAAGAGGTCAGTGACACGGGGAGTCAGCCATGACCACACAATGGAGCCCAGTGGACTCGGGACAGCAAGGGGGCCACTCATCACTGCTGGGAGGGGTCAGTGCCATCCATATTTCCAGCGCAGGAAGGGTACAACTGGGAGTGCCGTGTGGGGACCCCTCCTGGACTTTGTGCCCTTGGCTGATTCTAATATCTGTCCTTCGCTGTAATCAACCATAACCATGAGCGTGAGCTCTCAGGAATTATTCTGTGGTTATGCATCAAAATTGAGTGATCTTGGTGTCAGAAGTGAGGAGAGTCTTCTTGACTGCCCACTAACGTCAAAGAACCCCAAGTGGGACTTCGCTGGTATGCCAGTGGTTGAGAACCCACCTGCCAGTGCAGAGGACACAGGTTCGATCCCTGGTTCGGGAAGATTCCATGTGCTCAAGGGCCACTGAGCTCATGTACCACAGCTACCCAGCCCAGGGGCCCCAGAGGCCGTGCTCAGCCACAAGAGAAGCCCCACTCCCTGCGACTAGAACAAGCTGCTACAGCAACACAGACCCTGCGCCACCACAAAGAAACAGCGACCCCCGAGTTTCCAGGGTCAGGAGCCCCTGGCCCCGTCCCAGACCTCAGGCCCCCAGCTGTGGCCGCTCCCTGGGACGCCGCCCGCTCTTGTTGGACTCCATGCCGTTCGCCGCCAGCCTGTGCACCCTGAGTTCCCAACGTGCTCCCTGCCCCCGCCCGTGTCAATCTCCCCAGGCCGCCCTGCCTTTCTGCCTCTGCCTTTCAGAACCTGGCTTCCATCTCTCCCACACCTGTGCCCACCACCGCCGGATTTCTCCCCCATGAACAGGGCATCTCCACAGGTCCCAGCCCTGCCCTTCCATCTCATCTCCTCCCTTCCGCCTAGAGGACAGCTGAACTGACCGCCCGCCCCTCCAGGTATCACCATCTGAGGTGCCACGAGACAGAGACGTCTGTGGATTTGGGAAAAGCCCAGCAGGAGCTTTCTCTCTGGATTTCCTGGTTCTCTGCACCCAGGGAAGTTCTCTCTAGTCCCAGACTGAACCTTCCACTTCCCACTTTCACAGAACAAGCTTGTCCGATGTTTTTAGCCTCCGTGGGCTCCAGGGGTGAGGAGATGCCTTTGACCTTGTCATGACCATGGTTCCCTCTCTGGGCACCAATGGAGACCCTCGGGTCTCACAGTCTGCTCTGGAGGGAGCGTGCAGTCATCCGCCCAGGGCAGCTTCTTAACTTGCTCACATGAAAACAAAAACGAAACCCAGGCTTCCCTAAGTGGGGATCATGAGAAAGAATCTGTCGCCGAGTCTCTTGGAGATTAATTAGGCCTGACTGTGCTTTAGATCTTCGCTAAGGAGCGCTGCGGCCCTCTTGACCCCAGTACATCTCGCTCTGCCCCCACATGGGTTCCTGAACAAGGCTGCACGGTCGGCATTTACTTCCCGGGTTAGAAAAAGGGTCGTGGTTCTGGCAGTTCCGAGCCAGTGCTCTCACGCCAACTGCTGTAACCGTCCCACTGCCAGGCTTCCGGATCCTTCTCCGTGAGCTCAAATTGGTTCCAAAGGTGGCTTCATGTTGGACATCCCCCTCCCCTCTTTCCATCAGCACCATCATGGCGCTCCGTTGTTTTTTGTTGTTTGAAGAGCTTCACCAGGTTATCCATCTCATGGAAATTGGAACAGGGTGTTGACTTCTTGCGTCGTGAGCAGCACTGTGAAACAGCTGATTCTGTGGGCTCCACCTGAGCACAGCTCTGACTACCAGCCTTACGTGTGATTCCTTTTGGTCAGGATTTTTCCCTCTTCTCTGAAGGGTGGCACTGGGGCTGAGTCCAGGGCGGTGAGGGAACCTGGTGGGGAACACCCTGACTTGTCTACTTTTAGCCTGAGGCGGCCGCGGATGCTCTCGATCCACATGGAGCCAGGCCGTGGAGCTAACTGGAGCTGGCTTCTATCTCAGGCCAGGCATTTCCTAGTGACACACCCACAGGCGAGGCCCGGACTCCCTAAAACCTCAAGCTCTTCATCTGTAAAATGGGGACAACCACAAACATCCCTTCCAGAGCCGCTGGGGACTTAAAGGAGATAACGACTCAGCAGGCCTGACACTGTGTCTGCCCCGGGGTGGGCACCAGTCACCACCCCTGCTGAGCCCCAGCCCCTCACACTCTAGGCATGTCCCTCTTCGGTCTGATGTCTGGGGCCTTTACGTATCTGAAGGGCGTGATGTCAAAGCATGGTTATAATTAAAAGCATCCGGCTTGGTGCTCACCTGCCTTAGCTACCTCCAATTCTTACCTGTGAGGACTCCCGGAGCATCGTCAGAGAAATAATTGTGTTGTCAGACGGCAGTCATCAAAGTAGGGCACATTCACCCTGACTGTAATTCTTCAATCATCAGCAAAAGACAGAGAGAGAAGTAAAAAATGTATGAGCACTAAATGAATTGATTTTCATAAAATTATCATTATATCGNTCTCCTCCCTTCCGCCTAGAGGACAGCTGAACTGACCGCCCGCCCCTCCAGGTATCACCATCTGAGGTGCCACGAGACAGAGACGTCTGTGGATTTGGGAAAAGCCCAGCAGGAGCTTTCTCTCTGGATTTCCTGGTTCTCTGCACCCAGGGAAGTTCTCTCTAGTCCCAGACTGAACCTTCCACTTCCCACTTTCACAGAACAAGCTTGTCTGATGTTTTTAGCCTCCGTGGGCTCCAGGGGTGAGGAGATGCCTTTGACCTTGTCATGACCATGGTTCCCTCTCTGGGCACCAATGGAGACCCTCGGGTCTCACAGTCTGCTCTGGAGGGAGCGTGCAGTCATCCGCCCAGGGCAGCTTCTTAACTTGCTCACATGAAAACAAAAACGAAACCCAGGCTTCCCTAAGTGGGGATCATGAGAAAGAATCTGTCGCCGAGTCTCTTGGAGATTAATTAGGCCTGACTGTGCTTTAGATCTTCGCTAAGGAGCGCTGCGGCCCTCTTGACCCCAGTACATCTCGCTCTGCCCCCACATGGGTTCCTGAACAAGGCTGCACGGTCGGCATTTACTTCCCGGGTTAGAAAAAGGGTCGTGGTTCTGGCAGTTCCGAGCCAGTGCTCTCACGCCAACTGCTGTAACCGTCCCACTGCCAGGCTTCCGGATCCTTCTCCGTGAGCTCAAATTGGTTCCAAAGGTGGCTTCATGTTGGACATCCCCCTCCCCTCTTTCCATCAGCACCATCATGGCGCTCCGTTGTTTTTTGTTGTTTGAAGAGCTTCACCAGGTTATCCATCTCATGGAAATTGGAACAGGGTGTTGACTTCTTGCGTCGTGAGCAGCACTGTGAAACAGCTGATTCTGTGGGCTCCACCTGAGCACAGCTCTGACTACCAGCCTTACGTGTGATTCCTTTTGGTCAGGATTTTTCCCTCTTCTCTGAAGGGTGGCACTGGGGCTGAGTCCAGGGCGGTGAGGGAACCTGGTGGGGAACACCCTGACTTGTCTACTTTTAGCCTGAGGCGGCCGCGGATGCTCTCGATCCACATGGAGCCAGGCCGTGGAGCTAACTGGAGCTGGCTTCTATCTCAGGCCAGGCATTTCCTAGTGACACACCCACAGGCGAGGCCCGGACTCCCTAAAACCTCAAGCTCTTCATCTGTAAAATGGGGACAACCACAAACATCCCTTCCAGAGCCGCTGGGGACTTAAAGGAGATAACGACTCAGCAGGCCTGACACTGTGTCTGCCCCGGGGTGGGCACCAGTCACCACCCCTGCTGAGCCCCAGCCCCTCACACTCTAGGCATGTCCCTCTTCGGTCTGATGTCTGGGGCCTTTACGTATCTGAAGGGCGTGATGTCAAAGCATGGTTATAATTAAAAGCATCCGGCTTGGTGCTCACCTGCCTTAGCTACCTCCAATTCTTACCTGTGAGGACTCCCGGAGCATCGTCAGAGAAATAATTGTGTTGTCAGACGGCAGTCATCAAAGTAGGGCACATTCACCCTGACTGTAATTCTTCAATCATCAGCAAAAGACAGAGAGAGAAGTAAAAAATGTATGAGCACTAAATGAATTGATTTTCATAAAATTATCATTATATCGTATAATAACATTTCCCAATGTAAAGACGTTTTCCTATGAATATTTATAACCTGGGATTAAATCATACCTTTGTGATTGTTTAATCTTTTTATTTTTAACTTTATTCTGGTTCAAAGATAAGAGTTATAGGTATGTTTAGGGGTTGAATTTTTTTTTTTTTTGGCTTTTATCTTCAAGAATGTTCTGGTGACATTCTGTGTTCTTCCAAGATCTTGTACCTATAATAATAGTCATAAACAACACACACAAGAATCTGTCTTGGAGTTGGTGGGACTAGAAACTCGGCCTCAATACCCAGCTTGAAATAGCTCTTCTTTTTCCTTGTTTCATTGGCAGTTATCTCCCTCCTTTGCCAGGGAGAGAGAACCAATACGCTGAGCCTAGCTGCCTGCTCTGCCCCGTCCCGGGGGTCCTGCCCTCCAGGCGTGGGTCTCAAGCAGAGCTGGGGAGCAGAGGTGAGCAGCAGTTCGGGCCAGCCGACTCCCGAGCTGCAGACGCAGGAACTGCGCAGCAAACCGCAGGCAGAGCAGGAAGCGGGCCCTGCAGCCACATCCCGGGGCCTCGAGGAGGGGGAGCCGCCCCTTCTTCCTTTCACAGCAACAGATTTTTTTAAAAGCATCACTTAAAAAAAAATTTCAAACTCACCAGTATTTAAAGTTGGGGCTTCCTGTGAACATGTGAGTTTATCACTCAAGCTGAGGGATGGTGAGAGGCACACAGTTTACCCAATCACGGTGACAAGCCGCCACAGGCTAGGTGGTTCAACAACAAAAGCGTAGGGTCTCCACGTTCCGGAGGCCAGAAATCCGAGATCAAGGTGTGGGCAGGGCTGGGTTCTTCTGAGGCCGTGAGAGAGGGTCTTCCCAGGCCCCTCCCAAGCTTCTGGGGTTTGCCAGCATCCTTGGCGCTCCTCCGCACGGCCATGGATCTCCCTGAAATCTGCCCTCATCTGCACCTGGTGCCCTCTCTGTGTGAGTCCCTGCATCAAACTCCCGCTCTGCATAAGGGCCCGACTCCTGCTGGATTAGGGTCAACCCTAGTGGTCTCGTCTTAACTTGATCCTCTGCAAAGAGCCTATTTCCAAACAAGGCCACATTCACAGATACTGGGGTTAGGACTGCAACATATTTTATGGGGGACATGACTCAACCCAATACCACTCCCCCACCCTGCCATCCCCACCCCAGTGCAGACCACCAGCTCCCTGGCCGGACCTCGGGAGCTCACCCCCTCACGATAAACCCTCTCTGACCCCTTTCCACCCCTAACTGACACCATCTCCTCCTTCAAGAGTCACTTCCTCAAAAAAACCCCACCAGCTCCATGCTCAAGTCAGACTCTCTTACAATAGGATGTCAGCGCACCATGCAACTTCCCTAGGGCACACATCTGCAACTTTACGTTTGTTTAGGCGATTATTTGGTTATTTTCTAGTTCCAACTGAATTGTAAGTGCCTTGATGAGGGGCACCAAGTCTGGGTTTTTGATTTGTTTTTCCATCATTGTTTTCCCAGAACCTAGCGCAAGCCTGGCAAGTGTCTCTAGTGGCTCAGTGATAAAAAGAATCCTCCTGCCAATGATGGAGACACAGGAGATGCCAGTTCAATCCCTTAGTCAGGAAGATGCCCTGGAGGAGGGCATGGCAACCCGCTCCAGTTCTTTCCTGGAGAGTTCCATGGACAGACAAGCCTAGCAGGCAGTCCATGGGGTCATGGAGAGTCGGACATGACTGAGCAGTAGCACGCACGCACACATACACGAGCGTGCACACGCACATGCACACACAGGCACACGCACACACAGAGAGCACAAGCCTGGCATATAGTAGGTATTCAATAAAATACTTATTGAATGAGTGAATCAATTCACTCACAATTTATTAACAGAGAATAATCTTCACACTATAATAGCACTCACGAATGAATGAATGACTATATACGTCCACTCATCAGTGATGAAGTCCCCATAATGGAGGATTTCACAGGAAACCTGGGAGGCATTCACATTCACTGTCAAAAGTGAAAAGCAAAAAGAAAAGCAAGAGCTGGTGGTGTTCGGGTCCCTGAAAGCTGTGAAAAATCGGCTCTCCAGCAGGTTAATAAACAGCAGTGGGCCCTGGAAGACGCCAGGGAGCTGTTTTTCCGAGCAAGGACACGATTCATCGCTTGTGGGGATTTAGTAAATGGCCCCCCAGTGGGCTGAACTCGAATTTGCTTTCCCAAGTTGGGCCTGACCCGCCCCCTCCACAGGTCCCCTGACGGAGGCGGGAAGGGCAGATGTGGCTCCCTGCCGGCATCCCAGAGTTCTTTTCCAGCAGGTTTACAGTCCTAGCTGGGTAGGTCCTTCCTGGCTAATGCGTCCACGCCAGAGGGAGACAGGACCGAGTCACGAGCCTTGGAGGGTTAGCCCCGAATACCCACAGGGAGTCCCATTTGTGTATCTCCATTGGAGTCGGACGTGACCTGGTCCACTCGCCAAGAAGTTGCCCTCTGCTCTGGCCCCCTTTCATCAGCGTTTTTCCATTGTCACACCCCATTGTTCCTGCTTCCTGGGGTCCCCACACCCCCCTCTAACAGCAGCAGCCCCCGCGTGGCCCGCACTGAGCTCCTGAATGCGTTCTCTCGTTTTCATGTTGGCAGCAACCTGACCAGGTACCCATAGTACAGATGGGGCAGCTGAGGCTAGGCCATCTGCCAGGGTTTGAGCTCCGCCTCAGCCCAGGGTCTCCCCGCAAGTCCCATACAGACAGTGCCAAGCACAGGGTGGGGACGAGAGGGTCCAGGAGAGGGTCTACAGAGCAGCAGAGACAGGTGGGTCATCCGTGGCTAACACCTGCCCTTGGCAGCGGTGTGCTTTCCCAGGCCTCCTGCGGAGGCCGAAAGGGATGTTTGTCCTTCTGCAGAACCCAGAGGACGGAAAGACTTAAGACGTGAGACGCTGAGTTCTTGGCCATCGGGCTCACTGACCCCGCAAAGGAATCTCTCGAAGTTCAACTGCACCCAGGGCACCTGTCAGCTCCCCTCCTGTTCTCACTCCACTGTTGCTGCACTGAGGCCAACAGCCCACCACCCTATTGGAGGAAATGGGTCCCACACCAGGCCTGGGAAACTGAAACCAGCCCCAGACGGCCGCCTAGCCACTGATCCTGGCCCCGGAACAGAGTTGCAGACACAGAGAAGCGCCTCTGGACCCCAGAGTGTTCTGGCGTCCGCGTCCTAAATGGCAGGTCAAGCACGGGACCCCCTGACAGGCGGAAGCAGCGCCCCGCACCTCCCGTGGCCTTCTCTTCCCAGCCCTGCGCCGGAAAGTAAATGTTATGCAGTAAATTCTTTCCCAGCACGTCAGCAGTGCATGACCAGAGCATTCTCCCCTACCGACAGGATCATCCGTCAATGCCAGGAAGCGGGATGCAGGTTTCCGAGCTCCCGGCAAGACGCGGCAACTAAGCACACACCTGTTTCAGGGTGGCTCTGCCCGCCCCGGGGGATGACAGCCTCACCGAGAGAATTCCACGGAGGAGCGCTCCGAGTCTGAGCCTCTCCTCTGCCAGGTGAAAAGAAGGGTCGCTATTACCCTGGAGGGTGACCTAGGGCTCACGAGAGCTGGGCGAGGCTCCTGGTTCTTTGGGGGCTTCACAGACTCAGTGCCACCCCAGCAGGGTTAAGGTTAAGCTGTTTCCAGGTCAGGAAAACTCCCCTCCTTCGACGTGCCCGGGTCTCCTGCAGAACCTGCGTCTCCTGCAGCCCCGTGGGTATCACCCCAGCAGCCAAACGGCTGCCTGCACCACCGCCACCCCGCCAGGGTTTGGAAAGCAGGGCGTCTCCCTGGAATCTGAGACGCCTTGTCTCATCCCGGGGAGAGAGGCAGCCACCGCTAATGAGAAAGCACTCTAAAGAGCATCTGAAACAGCAAATGAAAAATGACACTCTTCGGCTCAGCAAAATCGAGAAGAAAGACCACTCCCGAATTTCTCTGAAAGCTGGCTTTGTAGCCTCCAGGCAAGGCTGTCATTTTGGACTAAACTCAGCCAAGGAGAAACGAATGCTAATGGCTTATCACTGGCTCCCAGCTCGCCTGACTTTGCCTTGTTAATACATCCAAAGTAATTCCCCTCCACCGACCCCGCCC
>SJYW01012626.1:484081-522530 GCA_006410735.1 Raphicerus campestris
CCCCCGCCCCCGCCCCCCCCCCCAACCCGCCTGCCCGGCCCCGCCCTGAGTTAATGAAGGCTTGTTTCCTGCCTGGGCATTTTGCAGGCATGACAGTGAGAATCTTGGGAGAAGCTTCCACTGCTGCCATTAAATTAATAAATAAGATGAAATCGTCCACTTTTCCTGGCCCGAAACCCCATCTCAAAGCATTAAGTCCCTTCCTGCTCTTCAAATATACGGCCCGCATCCCTGTCTGTGTTTCGTAAGGACAAAATAGTAAATATCACCTCTCTTCTCTGGCCACCAGCTGAGGACGCGAGGCCGAGAGCATCGTAATTCTTCTCCTTATGAAGGTGAGAAGCACAACCCCGCGGACATTATCTGAGCCTGAACTGGAGTCTCGAGTGTTTCTGGCGCGGCCGGCCTTCCAGCCATTGCAGAGAGCCTGTGCTCACCCCCAGCTGGTCTGCAGATACCCCTGGGCTTATGTCTGTGAATCTCTGAACATCTTCACCCTTTCTAAAATGAAAACAGGCTAAACTTAATAGGAGTCTAAATTATGTGGGCCTGAAGTCAGAATCTAAAATAAAATAACACCAAAATAGAAAGTGGAAAAAACACTGGGCTTGTTTCATTTTGGTGTGTTCTTTCTGTTCAGTGTTTGGTCTGTGAGATGCTCACAACTCACTTGCCTGGTGTCCTCCATTACCTCCAGGACGCTCTGTGTGCCCCGGGGTTTTACACCTTCACTTCTGCTTTTGCTTCCAGGGAGCTCATTTCGGATCCATGTGCCAGGCTCACGCTGGAAGCTGTTTTCGTCTTGGGAACGCTGGATGTAGAATCGGGACCTGGATCCCCAGGCCGGCTTTGTAATGGTCTTCCCAACAAGTCTCCCCATTCTGAGCCTGCCTCCCAAGGGCCCAGAGCCCTTCCCGAACAGAGGCAGCCCTCTGCTGTCCTCACCCGGCGCCTGGTGACTCCAGGGCCCGACTGGCGTCACCCCACGTCCTTCAAGGGTCCTCAGCTGAGAGCCCCTCCCCCAGCTTCCTCTTCTTCGGGCTTGGGTGTGATCCACCAAGCTGGGTCCGCTAACCCTAACTCTCCACCACCACCGGGGGGGCTTCTCCGACAGCCCGCCTTGGTCATCTCTCCCTGGAATATCCCCACCACTGGTCCCCCACCCTGGGAGCCATCCACCTCTCCACCTTCTGCTGGACACACGCAAACCTTTACGGCTTCTCCTCCACAGCAGACTTTCACTCAGAACGCCACCCCTGGCCCCTGAATTGCCCCACCCATCCCCAGCCAGGACTGGTACCGCTTCTTCTGGTCAATCGCCACATGCCCAGCCCTCCCCAGGGCATCCTAACTGTGCTCAGCCTCCGAGAACACCCAGACCCGTCAGGGCCAGAGGGGTCTGGGTGTTCCTGGGGGTCTTGCAGCTCCTTGTTAGCAGCGTCATCAACCCGCTCCTGGGCCCGAATGAAGCTTGGCCCCGCTGCCCACATCTGTGGTCGTCCTACGATGTCTTCCGATTCCATCCGTTTGATGAATTGTGTGCTGCAGACATTGCCTGTATTTGCATAGAGAGTCGGTAATTAGCTGTGGAGGGTTTTGTTAAACTTGCATGTGCAAGATACTGGAGAGAAATAAATTGCCTCGGGTCATATGTCACTCCTGAGCCCGCCTCGCGCCAGCCTCTCTTTCCCACTGCGTCACCGCCCAGAGCATTGCTATTCCTGTCTTGATGGCTGGGTCTTTCCAGCCTTTCCAGCCTCAGCATCAGTTTCCCCGGGACCAGAGCAGTTCCTACCAACTCCATCCTTTTTTTCAGAAGGGTCTTATTTACCAAAGTTAATTCTGCTCATATTGCAACGTGCTTGAAAATAAGTATGAATCTTGTTTATTTTCATTTGCAGTGTTCCACCAGCGAGTGGCAATTGGAACTAAATTACACGTGTTCAAGGAATGTGCTCGCATATTTCCAAGCTGTTGAGAAACATCTTGCTGGACTAAGCTGGGTTCAAACAGAGCCATAAACCAAACCATTGTTAGCTTTAGGACACCCCAGAGAGCGGGGCCGTGGGGGCCATGGCAGGCCTGGCGGGGGTGTCGTTTGTTTTAGTTGCAAAAGCTGGTCACAGTTTTACCATCTGTCTCGCTCACATCCCTGGCAGGCAGGCTGGGGATGGCATCAACTTAATGGTTCCTAGCCCATTAGAAATGCAAACCTTTTTATTTCCTTGTAAATAAATCTCTGCTTATTTCCAAAGCTGCCCGTAAGGAATGGGGCTGCCAGGGAAGGACTCTGTACTTTCTCAACAAGGTTATTCTCCGCTTCTTCCCTGGAAGATGTGGGGAGGAGGTGCCGGGGAGGGGAGGAGGCGGCAGGAAGTCCAGCAGCCAGTCTTTTTGCTGGGCTTGCCATGAGCTGGGAAAGCGAGATGGGCAAGGTCCCTGCCCCCATGTGGCTTGCGATCTAGCAGATGAGGAAGGTGCTGGATTGTGGAAGAGCCAGGAGCCCCAGGGGAACCAGAGTGGCAACACCTCTGCAGGCTTGGGACCCAGACAAGGGCTTTCTGAGAAAGTGATATTTCAGCCAAGGTCAAAAGTCCTGGCTCTAGCAGCCAAGTTCAGGGATTTTCTGTTGGACTCAAGCCAGGGACTCCCACCAGCTTCTTCACTTAAAATGTGTAGATTTCCTGGGGTGCAGCATCAACTTGGAAAACCATGTCCCTAGAAACGTGTAGAAAGATTCGGATTTTTCCATCATACTTAGCATCAGGCAACCTCCCCTTCCTCTCTGACTTGGCTCCAGGACCAGGACCCTGAACTCTTATTCTGAAGTGATTCTGTGCCTCTCGGTTGCTGTCGTTCCGTTGCTAATGTGTGTCTGACTCCATGGACTGAAGCACGCCAGACTCCCCTGTCCTCCACTGTTTCCTGGAGCTTGCTCAAATTCGTGTCCATTGAGTTGATGATGCTATTTAACCGTCTCATCCTCTGTCGTCCCTGTCTCTTCCTGCCTTCAATCTTTCCCAGCATCAGGGTCTTTTCCAATGAGTCAGCTCTTCGCATCAGGTGGCCAGAGTATTCTTAACCACCTCCAAAGTACTCAGACTTGAATCTCAGGTTTTTATACTCAAAATAAAAGGTTTAGTGACCCTCTCACTAAAGGGTGAAATGACCCCATTTCTTCGCCCTTCCTGAGACCCACCCCCTCCGCCTCAAGCTCCGCAGCATCTCCCGGGGGCCTAGCTCCTGCCCCTTGAAGCAGAGCTGGCCCTGTGGTTTGCTCTGGTCAAGGAGACGCAACAGGAGTGATGGAGTGCTTCTTGGGAGCCCAGGCCTCAAGGGCCTGGTGCACAGGTCCTCTCTCCCCTTCTATGTCTCTCGCCCCTGCTGTTGCCATGACGACACACCCAGGCTCCCTGCCGGAGCATCAGAAGCCCCAGAGCAGCACGGCAGCACCACTGCTCTCCCACTAGGGCCGCTGAGGACCCGCTGCCGGCCACCCCCCGATGCAGGGGGGCTCGGCTGGGACCACCCAGCCCACCTACAGTCATAAATGGTCAGACTGGGCGGCTTAGGCCACAGAAGTTCATTTGCTCACAATTGCAGAGGCTGGGAGTTCAAGGTGCCGGCAGGCTGGTTGCTTCGCAGGCCTCTCTCCGCGGCTTGCAGGCGGCCGTCTCCTCCGTGTCCTGCTCTTTGCTCTGCATACGCTGCTGCCGTGCTGTGTGAACTCAGACATGCACACAGACCCTGCGACCCGGTGGACTGTGGCCCAGCAGGCTACTCTGTCCATGGGATCCTCCAGGCAAGAGTACTGGAGTGGGCTGCCACTTCCTCCTCTAGGGGATCGTCCCCACCCAGGGATGATCGAATTCGAGTCTCCTGCCTCTCCTGAACTGGCAGGTGGGTTCTTCACCAGAGCAGCTGGGAAGCCCTTCCTATGTAAGTGAAAGTGAAAGCGAAGTCGCCCAGTCGTGTCCGACTCTTTGTGACCCCGTGGACTGTAGCCTACCAGGCTCCTCTGTCCATGGGATTCTCCAAGCAAGAATACTGGAGTGGGTTGCCATTTCCTTCTCCAGGGGATCTTCCTGACCCAGGGATCGAACCCAGATCTCCCGCATTGCAGGCAGATGCTTTAACCTCTGAGCCACCAGGGAAGTGCAAAAGTGCAAATGTTAGTCACTCAGCCATGTCTGACTCTTTGCAACTCCATAGACTACAGCTCACCAGGCTCCTCTGTCCATGGGGTTTTCCAGGCAAGAATACTGGAGTGGGTTGCCATTTCCTTCTCCAGGGGATCTTCCCAAGCCAAAGCCAGGGATCGAACATGGGTCTCCTACATTGCAGGCAGATTCTTTACCATCTGAGCCACCAGGGACACATTTTTCCTATGTAAGTGTAGTGTCTTAATCTCCTCTTCCCATAAAGACACTGGTCATGTTGAATTAGAGTCTCTCCTAAGACCTCATTTTAGCCTAGCCACCTCTTTAAAGACCCCATCTCTGTGTATATTCTGAAATCCAAGAGGCTAGGACTCTAACATATGACTTTGTTGCTGGTGTTCCATCACCCAGTCATGTCTGACTCTTTGCAACCCCATGGATTGCAGCTCTCCAGGCCTCACGGTCCCTGACCATCTCCCAAAGTTTGCCCAAGTTCCTGTCCATTGCATCGGTGATGCCATCCAGCCGTCTCACCCTCTGATGCCCTCTTCTCCTTCTGCCCTCACTCTTTCCCAGGAGCAGGCACTTTCCAAGTGAGTCAGCTGTTCACATCAGATGACCAAAATACTGGAGTTTCAGCTTCAGCATCAGTCCTTCCAAAGACTATTTGGGGCTGATTTCCCTCAAGATTGACTGGTTTGATCTCCTTGCTGTCCAAGGGAATCTCAGGAGTCTTCTCCAGCACCGTAGTTCAAAGACATCAATTCTTTGGCGCTCAGCTTCTTTATCATCCAGCTCTCACAACCATACGTGACCGCTGGGAAGACCATAGCCTTAACTATCCCCTGAAGTATATGACTTTAGGGGAACATAATCCAGCCCATCACAGCATATCTTGTTTCACAGCATTATTACAGCAATTAACAACACAGATGTCCTCAGTAAGGACCAGGCGCTGCTTCTGCACCGGAATTATAAACGAGCGCAGGAAAGGAGCTGTGCCCTGCCCAGCAGCACAAGAAAGGAGCTGAGCCCTGCCCAGTAGCCCACAGTCTGTTGCTTTTCCTCATCTGTCACCCCGTACGCAGAGCCAGCCACGTACACATCCGTACACACACCCCAGTCCGCAACCATCCACTGCCGGCCGGCAGACTCTAGAAACATGGGCGGTGTTGAGAGGAAACACTAGACTCCCCTCATACCCTCACATTCAGTCACATAATAAGCAGTTACATTTTGCTGCCCCAGGCAACAGCGTGTTCTGTTTTAATTAACTTGACTTTTATTGAATTTCCATATCCGTCACCAAATGCCACCGTAACTTCTCGTGCGTCTGTAAAGTCAGTGATCACAGCATGAGGTGCTCCGGGACGCGGGAGCCTCTGATCCCGGGGAGGAAGTGTCTGGCCAACACCAGCTAGTGTCTTCCCAGTTTGATTGGCACGATTCGGGTGGGTGCAGTAGGAAAGGGTGTGAGGAGGAGAGGAGGGTCGCAGATGACAGGGGCGACGAGGTCGGGGCCATCCACAGTGGCCCGTGGAGCAGAGCATCTGGGGCTCGGTTACGATACATAAAGGATGAGACCCACCTCGCACTGGCAGCTTCAGAAACATGCGCTTGATTTCTGCTTGTAAGAGCAAGAAACCGGAGGCAACGGGGAGAGGTACCAGGCACAAATCAAACCTGCGCTGAGGGCCGCCTTCTCCAGTCTCCACCCGGGCCTCGTGGGATAAGGCTGCACTGACAATAACAAAGCAGAGAATAGCACCATCGGAGCAGATGCATAAATTCCACCCCAGCCTGGAAAAACCTCCCCCTCCATAGCCAACCTAGACAGCACATTAAACAGCAGAGACAGCACTTTGCTAACAAAGGCCCACATAGTCAAAGCTACGGTTTTTCCAGCCGTCATGTATGGATGTGAGAGTTGGACCATAAGGAAGGCTGAGCACCACAGAATTGATGCTTTTGAACTGTGGGGCTGGAGAAGACTCTTGAGAGTCCTTTGGACTGCAAGGAGATCCACCAGTCCATTCTGAAGAAGATCAACCCTGAATATTCTTTGGAAGGACTGATGCTGAAGCTGAAGCTCCAATACTTTGTCCACCTGATGTGAAGGACTGACTCATTGGGAAAGACCTTGACTCTGGGAAAGACTGACGGCAGGAGGAGAAGGGGAAGACAGAGGATGAGGTGGTTGGATGGCATCATCGACTCAATGGACATGGATGTGAGCAAACTCCGGGAGACAGTGAAGGACAGGGGAAGCCTGGCATGCTCAGTCCATGGGGTCACAGGGTCAGACACGACTTGGCAACTGAACAACAGGCAAATGGAAAGATGCCAGCCCCACCGGCAGAGGGTTCCACCTGCTGGCGTCACTGCCCCACACCCAGTACCTGGGAATAGGGCTGGGTACCCCATAGGTGCTTGGGGAATGTTGATTTCAACAAAGGCATGTGACTGCACCATCTCTTGCTCCTCCCATCACGTGGGATCTGTCTTAGGTTGGGTTTCCCTGAAGCAGATTCTGAGATGAGGGTTTGAGTGGTGAGGGGGTGAGTGGAGTGGGTGGGGAGAAAGGAATTTTCCCAGAGGAAGACCCCAAGATCTGGTGGGGAAATACAGATGGGAGGAACTTTTTAAAAATTGAGGTACAATCGGGACTTCCCTGGTGGTCTAGTGGATACGACTCCACGCTCCCACTGTAGGGTCTAGGGTTCAATTCCTGGTGGGGGAAGTAAGATCCTGCAAGCTGTGAGGTGTGGCCAGGAAAACTAAGCTGAGAGTCTCCTAAGATTAATCAGTTTACAGTGCACAGTTCAGTGCCGTGTGACACGCTCACAATGTTGTGCAACCATCACCTCTGTCCAGGGCCAACACATTTCTATCACCTCAAAAGAAACCGTGGACCCATCAAGCCATCACTCCCCATTCCTTTCTCTCCCCAGCTCCTACCCCCCACCCGTCTACTTCTGTTCCTGGGGATTTACCTACCCTGAACACTTCATACAAAAGGAACTGTGAAGTAGATGACTACTCGTATCTGGCTTCTCTCACGCATCATCATGTTTTCAGTACGTCCTTCCTTTCATGGCTGAGTAGTGTTCCAGTGTATGGATATACCACAGTTTCCCATCCAGCCACCCGCTGACGGACGCTTGGGTTGCTCCTGTCTCTTGGCTTTTGTGAACACTGCTGCCATGCACACTCACAAACACGTGTGTCCGTTCAGGAGTTTATTTCTGAGACCATACAGGCAGTGAGAAGCAGATCTTAAACCATCTAGCTTCCCTGGCTCCCAACCTAACGTATATCCTTGGACTGGGTTAGACTTAGATGCAGCCAAGAGATACAAGGAAGGAGGCAGGCAGCCAGGTCCTGGCTGTTTCAGAGGTGATTTTAGCAGTGAATCAGAACCAGAAAATTGCTGTAGAGTCAGATCCTTCCCAGATGTTCAGACAAGTCTAATATTGTACAAATAAAGCCACCTGGCAAAGAGGATTCAAAGAACCAGAGAGGGTCTGATCTTATTCTTTAAGAGCTGAGCAAGCACGTATGCACACAGGCACACATACACACACGCTCCATCCTGCCGTATGCTGAGCCCTTGATACAGCCCCAAACATTTTAAAAACTTGGAATTGATCCTCAAAAGATCCTTCCCCGGTAAAACCCATTCAGGATGCTCCTTTGCACCTGGGGATTTTCTTTCATCTTCCCAAACCCAGGAGAGATCCTACAGTAAATGACAGCTGCTGAGGAAAGATGAGCATTGTCCCCAGAACATAAAGAGCCCGGCATTTCCAGCTTTAAAACCTCTGCATTTCACGGGCCCCTGGCACTGTCTGTGTGGCTGTATTTTGAAAGAAGCATTATCACCCTCAGGGGCCCTGGCAGGTTGCAGGCTTTGAGTTACGGCTTCAGATCTTGCTATATGTTGGTTGTTATGCAAAATTAATTATCTTGGTCATTTGAATGTTTTCCCCTAAACATAATATAATCTCATTACAGACTACTCCATACCAGAATGAATCTCGAGCCAAATTCCATTTAGGAAATTGAAGGTAATTTAGAGTTATATGATTTGCAAAAAAAGAAAAAACAGGAAGAAGAAGTCCCTTTCTGTGCTAAATGCTAATCTGCTCTGTCTCTGTAATGTCGAAGTGACATCCATTTGTGGGGGAATTGCTATAAGCATGTAGGGGACTTGGGGCAATGGATGGGGCAGCCCAGAAGCGTTGAGTGAGTTCTCTGGAAGCAGCCTGTGCAGGAGAATTCTGGGATACAGGCTGCAGCGTAGAGAGGCCACCAGGCTTCCCGGGGGCTGGCGTTGGTCAGCTGGGGAGCAGGCAAGGACATGGGCAGTGCTTGCCTTTCAGTGCAGACGGCTATGGCTGAAGAGCAAGGCTGTGGAGGAGCCTACCGCTGGCGCTGCGGGGGTCAGTTTGCAGGGGCAGGGGAGGCTGGGCTGCCTTAACGAAGTACCACCCACTGAGCGGCTTAAACAGCAGAAATTCCTTTTCTCACAGTTCCGGAGGCTGCAAGTCCAAGATCTAGCTGTGGGCTGGACTGGTCTCTCCTGAAGCCTCATTGCTTGGCTGCCTTCTCCCCGTGTCTTCACGTGGTCGGTCCTCCGTGCCCATCGAGGTCCTCATCTCCTCCTCCTGTAAGGACACCATCAGATTAGGGTCACTCTTGCACACGTGCGTGCTAAGTCACTTCAGTCGNCCGGAGGCTGCAAGTCCAAGATCTAGCTGTGGGCTGGACTAGTCTCTCCTGAAGCCTCATTGCTTGGCTGCCTTCTCCCCGTGTCTTCACGTGGTCGGTCCTCCGTGCCCATCGAGGTCCTCATCTCCTCCTCCTGTAAGGACACCATCAGATTAGGGTCACTCTTGCACACGTGCGTGCTAAGTCACTTCAGTCGTGTCTGATTCCTTGCGACTCAATGGACCATAGCCTGCCAGGCTCCTCTATCCGTGGGATTCTCCAGGCAAGAATACTCGGGTGGGTTTCCACGCTCTCCTCCAGGGGATCTTCCTGACCCGAGGATTGAACCCGAATCTCTTACGTCTCTTGAACCGGCAGGCACATTCTTTACCACTGGCCCCACCTGGGAAGNCTTTGATAAAAATAAAACAAATGAGTGAATATAACAAAAAAGAGACAGACTTACAGATATAGAAACCAAAGTAGTGGTTACCAGTGGTGAGATGGAAGTGAGGAGGGGCATGATAGGGACAGGGAAATAAGAGGGAAATACAAGGATGTATTGTACAGCACAAAGAATATAGCCAATATTTTATAATAATTATAAATGGAGTATAATCTATAAAAATTTTGAATCACTATGTCCTATATCTGAAACTACTGATAATATATTGCAAATCAACCATACCTCAATATAACAAATGGGATCCANACAAAGAATATAGCCAATATTTTATAATAATTATAAATGGAGTATAATCTATAAAAATTTTGAATCACTATGTCCTGTATCTGAAACTACTGATAATATATTGCAAATCAACCATACCTCAATATAAAAAATGAATAACACAGTATAAGTTGAGAATTCACAGATCTGTGGAAATTAACAATCTACTTTTTAAAAATTTATATTTTTAATTGACTGATGATTGCTTTACAACAATATATTTTTTAAAAGACAGTTATTCAAAAATAAATCACAAGGTAAATTAGAAAATATTTAGAGATGAATGAAAATGAAATCAATATACCAAAACTTAAGGGATTCAGTGAAAGCAGAGTTAAGGGCAAAAATTTATAGCCATAAATGCTTACACACACAAAAAAACAGGAAAGATGGCAAAGCAACAACCTAACTTTACAACCTAAGAAAGCAGAAAAACAAAAGTAAACTTGAACATAATTTTATAATCTATTTCCATTAATCCCAATATCTAAGGTCTTGAATGTTTTTAATTCTACCACGGGTTGTTTACATTTAATTCTCACTTATAGTTGTTTGTTTTTCCATGTGCTTTGCGATTTGTGTGTGTGTGTGTGAGAGAGAGAGAGAGAGTGAGGGAGGGAAGGAGGGGGATGGAAGGAGTGTGAGAGGAGACAGTTCAGTTCAGTTCAGTCGCTCAGTCGTGTCTGACTCTTTGCGACCCCATGGACTGCAGCATGCCAGGCCCCCCTGTCCATCACCAACTCCTGGAGCTTATTCAAACTCACATCCATTGAGTCGGGGATGCCATCCAACCGTCTCATCATCTGTTGTCCCCTTCTCCTTTCTTCAGTCTTTCTCAGCATCAGGTTCTTTTCCAATGAGTCAGTTCTTCGCATCAGGTGGCCAAATTATTGGAGTTTTGGCTTCAGCATAAGTCCTTCCAATGAATATTCAGGATTGATTTCCTTTAGGATGGACTGGTTGGATCTCCTTTCCAACACCACAGTTCAAAAGCATCAATTCTTCGGCACTCAGCTTTCTTTATAGTCCAACTCTTACATCCGTACATGACTACTGGAAAAAACCATAGCTTTGACTAGACGGACCTTTGTTGGCAAAGTAATATCTCTGCTTTTGATCATAGCTTTTCTTCCAAGGAGCAAACATCTTTTAATTTCATGGCTGCAGTCACCATCTGCAGTGATTTTGGAGCCCCCCAAAATAAAGTCTGTCACTGTTTCCATTGTTTCCTCATCTATTTGCCATGAAGTGATGGAACCAGATGCTATGATCTTCGTTCTCTGAATATTGAGTTTTAAGTCAACCTTTTCACTCTCCTCTTTCACTTTCATCAGGAGGCTCTTTAGCTCTTCACTTTCTGCCATAAGGGTGGTGTTATCTTCATATATGGGGTTATTGATAGTTCTCCCAGCAATCTTGATTCCAGCTTGTGCTTCATCCAGCCCTGCATTACTTATGATGTACTCTGCATATAAGTTATAATAAGCAGGGAGACAATATACAGCCTTGATGTACTCCTTTCCCAATTTGGAACCAGTCTGTTGTTCCATGTCCAGTTCTAACTCTTGCTTCTTGACCTGCATACAGATTCCTCAAGAAGCAGGTCAGGTGGTCTGGTAGTCTCAACTCTTGAAGAATTTTCCACAGTTTGTTGTGACCCACACAGTCAACAGCTGTGGCATAGTCAATAAAGCAAAAGTAGATGTTTTTCTAGAACTCTCTTGCTTTTTCAATGATCCAACGGATGTTGGCCCATTTGATCTATTTCCTCTGCTTTTTCTAACTCCAGAGGAGATAGAGGGTTAGGTAGTTCACATTTGAGACCTTTCTATTCGATTTTTTGAAGTGTGAGTTGAGTGTATAATCCTCTAGAGAGGATCTGTATTTACATAACCAGGTTAAACAAAATACATGGCTTAAGGTGTATTACTCCACATAGGTGAAGTGAATTCTGGCTTTTAAATCATCATGAAGGCCGATTTGTAGTTACAAAATATTCATGGATGTTTTCCCTCCACCGGAGCCACAGTCAAGACAGGCAAGATTCCTTACTATCTCCCTCTTCAGAAAAATTTTTCTCGTACTCTCTTTTGCTAAGGATCACTTTTCAGGGATTCTGAGTCTCTCCTGGAGTCTCTGATAAACCCACAGATCTCTGTGCCCCATCCTTGACCTATTAAAACTAAAGCGCCAGGCCACTTGGGCAGCTGTCAGCTTCACTACTGGCCAATTGTGAGAATATATACCTATCATTTTTAATTCAATTACCTTGACATCCTTGTCGACCCAGCTATGCATGTAAAGAGCTTTATGTGCATGTATGAGGGTATGTGTATCTGTGAAACATTTTCAGAGTTCATTAACTATTCAATCTATGATACTACTGAAAACGAAAATTCTCACTCACTAGATTTTTATTCTGTGGGCTGAGGTGGAACCCTCCTGATATGTACCATGGAAAGTACAACTTTCTCTTCCTCTATACCTGGCCATGACTATACTCTGAATGCTAAGAAAAATAACCAGAACATTCATTTTTTGCAGCCTCTTTTTCCATTTTTCCCATCAGCTGGTATCTTCCTTTCTTTCTCCTCCCCTATATCTGTTCTCTCCTCTCTCCAAGCAGATGGACCCCTGCCTCCCCTTCACAGCAGTTCCCTGCCCAAATTCCAGAAGTAATATTTATTTCTCCTTCTCTTATCAAAACTCTCCTTCTCCTCAGGTCTTCTTGAAACTTCAAGCTAATGTTCAACTTGGTTAATCATTAAATTTATTTCCTACATTGGTCCTCCAACAGTACTTTATATATAAAGGGTATATTGTCTACATATATCCAGTTCCCCAGTTGATAAAATCCCAGGTAGCTTATAAAAGTAAAGATAATACTAAAGGGAATGATATTTTAAGGCGAACGATTTCTCCCCACGTCCATAAATAGCGTAGATAGGACTATAACCCCATTACAAGACTAGTTCCATGCTTACAGCTAGTATAAAGGTCAGGAGTCATTAAGAGTGAATAGTTAGAGAAAATGCCTAGAAGTGTTCAAAAGAATAAAAATGAACAGTTATAGAATAAGATGTAACATATATTTGTTCAATGTCTTCATTAATGAACTAACAAAATATAAGAAGCAAATTAATTACATGTGTCAGTGATACAAGATTAAGGTGTGGCACCAGTGGCATTAAGAGGGAAAAAGAGTGCAAAGGTTCTAGGTTGAAAATACAGGCAGAAAACGAAAATGGGCTTTGGGAGCAGAAGGATTGTTATGGGACGATATTTTATACTATGTGGACAAAATAGCACATAGTATAAAACATAAAGATGTTATATAAAGGAAATCTGGGAACTCTAAGCACAGAAAGACAGATGCTGAGGGGAAAGGGAAAAGTGATATAAAGCAGCTATTTGGATGTGAATGAAATAGCACCAAAGCTGATGAGGGGAACAAAAGCCCTCTAACAGTGACATTTCAATATCTGTAATACTCTAAATCATAAAGTCCTATTGTTTTGGACTCTGGAACATTTGAGCAGCAGCAGCAAAAACAAGGGGCAAGATTTCAGAGAAAACCTTGTCATTACACCTTGGTAAAGGCTTATTCAAAGAAGCACAACTTTCTAGGTGGTTTTACTTAGCTTTATCCTTTACTATACTGTATATCACAGAAAAGAAAGATGACATCTTTGAGACCAAAGAACTTTGCTCAGAGCTCATGAAAAATAAATTCAAGCCTTGGATGCCAACCCCAGGAGAACATTCCTAATCCTACTTGGGCACTGGGCAGACCAGCCAGTGGATAGAGCGAGATGAAAGTCCTGCCCACCACCACTCACCAACATGTGGGTCCCAGGGTGGTACTGGCCTCTCCTTTCACTCAAGAGAACTTTCCCCTTCTATCTATCCCAAAGTCCCTTCCCTTATATGGAAGAGCATGAACTTCACTCCTACTAACTCCATATTACTAGTCTTTTTCAATTGAGAATCCTCATTTGAACTTATGGAACTCAGAAAAATAATCTGAGTGATTATTTACTCAGTTCTAACTAGTACCAACTAGTCACATTCCAAAATCATAGGAGAGAATTTAATTTGTTACATACAATGAATGACATAGGACATTACAGCCTAATCTCATAGTTCTCAGGTCTTTTATTCTATTCTGTTTTTCAATATGATTCCCAACTTCCAATATAATTATTGAGAAACAAGCGTAGCCTTGGCCCCTACAGTCCACACATCATTTTCCCAGCTATTTCAGCTTAACCACGTTACAATTGGCCACATCAGAGTCCAACACTGAGTCTAAGGGACAAGGGTAGAGCCCAACCAAAGTATTCAAACACCTAAAGACTAAGCAATAATGTAAAACCAATTAACTGATGTGTCCATTGATAAATGATGTAGACAGTAAACACTGTTATTTTAAGTATAATTATTGATCTAGGAAGTGAATTCCATTGTTAAGAACCAAATGATAAATGATGTAATCATTAATACCCTTTAAAGGAAGAAAAGGGCAATTCAAATGGACTAGACTGAACTTGAAAAGTAGGTGTGACAAAGACAGTGAAGCTTGAAGGATCAGCATTATTTATTGGTTTGTTTCAGATTTTTATTTATTTATTTTACTTTACCATACTGTATTGGTTTTGCCATACATCAACATGAATCCGCCATGGATGTACATGAGTTTCCAATCTTGAACCCCCCCTCCCTCCTCCCTCCCCATGCCATCTCTCTGGGCCATCCCAGTACACCAGCCCCAAGCATCCTGTATCCTGCATCGAACCTAGACTGGAGATTCGTGTCTTACATGATATTATACATGTTTCAATGCCATTCTCCCAAATCATCCCACCCTTTCCCTCTCCCACAGAGTCCAAAAGACTGTTCTATACATCTGTGTTTCTTTTGAAGCCATTAAAAAGAATACATTTGAATCGGTTTTAATGAGGTGGATGAAACCGGAGCTGATTATACAGAGTGAAATAAGCCAGAAAGAAAAACATCAATACAGTATACTAATACATATATATGGAATTTAGAATGATGGTAACGATAACCCTGTATGTGAGTCAGATTTTTATTTTTATCTTTAATTAACATGCAATAAAATTAACTTGTTTGGTACACAGTTCTATGGTTTTTAAGTCATGTATAGATTTGTATCGGCTTTCCTGGTGGCTCAGTAGTAAAGAATCCATCTGCCAGTGCAGGAGACATCAGTTTGATCCCAGGGTGGGGAAGATCCCCTGGAGAAGGGTAAGGCTACCCATTCCAGTATTCTGGCCTGGGAAATCCCATGGACAGAGGAGCCTAGCAGCCACAGTCCATGGGGCTGCAAAAAATCAGACATGACTTAACAACTAAACAGCAATAACAATAGATTTGTATAAATAGTACCACAACAAGAGATTGAACAGTTTCATCACCTTAGAACACCTCCGAGTGCTACCCCTTATGGTCACACTCTCCTCCTAACCTCTAACCCCTAGTAATCACTCATATGTTCTCTGTCAATACCTTTATCACATAGTTTTGCCTTTTCAAGAGTTATATAAATGGAACCATAGAGTGTGCAACTTCTTAAGATGAGCTTGTTTCAATCAACATGCCTTTGATAAATCCATGTTAATGCATGCATCAATGTATTAGTCCTTTTTATTGCTGAGAAGAGCTGGGTTCTACAGATCAGTAGATTGATCCATTTACCCACTGAAGTCCATTGGATCACTTTCACATTTTGGATACTGTGAATACAATCACTATACAAATCTGTGCAGAGGTTTTTGTGTAAGTATAACTTCATTTTTCTAGAGTAAATGTCTAGGAGTAAGACTGCTGGGTCTGTATGGTTAAGTAACCCAGCATGAGCTTTACAAGAAACTGCCAGATAATTTTCCAGAATGGCTGGACCATTTTATACTCTTACCCAGCAGCATAAGAAAATTCTAGTTATTTCACAAAGTCAGTAGCTATTATACACTATAATACACTATACATTATATAGAGTATATATTATACACTTTAGGTATATAGTGGTATGATATAATGGTTTTAGTTTGCATTTCCCNCGATAACCCTGTATGTGAGTCAGATT
Organism: Raphicerus campestris; assembly: GCA_006410735.1. Lineage (NCBI taxonomy): Eukaryota > Metazoa > Chordata > Mammalia > Artiodactyla > Bovidae > Raphicerus > Raphicerus campestris. The sequence continues at coordinate 499,788 of SJYW01012626.1, forward strand.
TTTATTTTTATCTTTAATTAACATGCAAAATTAACTTGTTTGGTACACAGTTCTATGGTTTTTAAGTCATGTATAGATTTGTATCGGCTTTCCTGGTGGCTCAGTAGTAAAGAATCCATCTGCCAGTGCAGGAGACATCAGTTTGATCCCAGGGTGGGGAAGATCCCCTGGAGAAGGGTAAGGCTACCCGTTCCAGTATTCTGGCCTGGGAAATCCCATGGACAGAGGAGCCTAGCAGCCACAGTCCATGGGGTTGCAAAAAATCAGACATGACTTAACAACTAAACAGCAATAACAATAGATTTGTATAAATAGTACCACAACAAGAGATTGAACAGTTTCATCACCTTAGAACACCTCCGAGTGCTACCCCTTATGGTCACACTCTCCTCCTAACCTCTAACCCCTAGTAATCACTCATATGTTCTCTGTCAATACCTTTATCACATAGTTTTGCCTTTTCAAGAGTTATATAAATGGAACCATAGAGTGTGCAACTTCTTAAGATGAGCTTGTTTCAATCAACATGCCTTTGATAAATCCATGTTAATGCATGCATCAATGTATTAGTCCTTTTTATTGCTGAGAAGAGCTGGGTTCTACAGATCAGTAGATTGATCCATTTACCCACTGAAGTCCATTGGATCACTTTCACATTTTGGATACTGTGAATACAATCACTATACAAATCTGTGCAGAGGTTTTTGTGTAAGTATAACTTCATTTTTCTAGAGTAAATGTCTAGGAGTAAGACTGCTGGGTCTGTATGGTTAAGTAACCCAGCATGAGCTTTACAAGAAACTGCCAGATAATTTTCCAGAATGGCTGGACCATTTTATACTCTTACCCAGCAGCATAAGAAAATTCTAGTTATTTCACAAAGTCAGTAGCTATTATACACTATAATACACTATACATTATATAGAGTATATATTATACACTTTAGGTATATAGTGGTATGATATAATGGTTTTAGTTTGCATTTCCCTATGGTTTTTCCAGTGGTCATGTATGGATGTGAGGGTTGGACTGTGAAGAAAGCTGAGCACTGAAGAATTGATGCTTTTGAACTGTGGTGTTGGTGAAGACTCTTGAGAGTCCCTTGGACTGCAAGGAGATCCAACCAGTCCATTCTAAAAGAGATCAGCCCTGGGTGTTCTTTGGAAGGAATGATGCTAAAGCTGAAACTCCAGTACTTTGGCCACCTCATGCGAAGAATTGGAAAAGACTCTGATGCTGGGAGGGATTGGGGGCAGGAGGAGAAAGGGACAACAGAGGATTAGATGGCTGGATGGCATCACCGACTCGATGGATGTGAGTTTGAGTGAACTCCGGGAGGTGATGATGGCCTGGGAGGCCTGGTGCCGATTCATGGGGTCGCAAAGAGTTGGGACACAACTGAGCGACTGAACTGAACTGAACTGAATAACTAATTATGTTGAATATCTTTGCTTGTGCTTATTTGTCATCTGTATATCCTCTTTGGTGTATATTTCGGTTTAACTTTAAACATTTTTCTTTTATGACATTTGTTGTTTTATATCTTTATTATAAAACTAATGCTTTAAAATGTATTTTTAAAAACAGAATATTTTTCTAATTTAAAAAAAAATCCCTTAATTTCTATTACATTTTCTGGCCCAGTAACAAAACCATAATGATAAACTCTGTGTATGTCTTTCTAATTTTTGTAATATGTATTTGCAAAAATTTATATGGGCATAGACATGTAATGGGTTGTTTAAAATAAAATTGGAATTATATAGTAAATACAAGTTTGATGAATGAAAGCAGCGCATTTATGTCTTCTTGGGATATAATTCTAGGAGTAGATTTTCAAGATCAAAACAGAATAAACATAAAAGAACCAGTGTATCAAATGATAACTTACTTTCAAAACAGGTAATTCTATTTTACACCGTTCCTAGTAATGCAGTCAGATGTGACTTAGCACTGAGCACAGTAATGTAATAATGTGCCTGCATGTTACTCAAGTAACAGTAGATCATGCTATAGTAACAAATAAATCTTGACAACTCAACATAATAAAGGTTTCTTTCTCACTCATATCACAAACATAGGTAGTGAAGTGGCTTGCCTTTACCAGTGACTCAGGGATCTGTTAATATTCCCATCTTGTTGCAAGCTTGTCGTCTTGAGTTTTTCCCCCAGTTACCTGAAGTAGCAAGGGGAAGGTCTGTAATACTCTTTTAAAAAAATGCATTTTATTGAAGTAGAGTTGACTTACTATGTGTTAATTTCTATCATACAGTGAAGTGATTCAGTTATACACACACATTTTTTTTCATATTCTTTCCCATTAGGGCTTATCACAGGATACTGAATATAGTTTCCTGAACTAAATAGTAGGACCATGCTGTTTATCTGTTCCATATATTGCTGTTTATCTGTTCCATATATAATAGCTTGCACCAGCTAAACCCAAACTCCCAGTCCTTTCCTCTGCTATTCCCATCCTCCCTTGGCAACCAGAAGTCTGTTCTCTATGTCTGTGAGACTGTTTCTGTTTCCAAGATAAATTTGGGTTATATTTCAGATTTAAAATATAAGTGATATCATATGGTAGTTCTCTTTCTGAATTAACTCACTTAGTATCATAATCTCTAGGTCCATCCATGTTGCTGATGTTCTTTTTTATGGCTGAATAATATTGCATTTGTGTATGTCTGTTTGTGTATTTAGAGATTGTTTCCATGCCTTGCTTATTATGAATCATGCTACTATGAATACAGGGATTTAGGGGTTCATGTATATTTTTGAATTATAATTTTCTCCAGATATTTTCTTAGGAGTGGGATTGCTGGATCATATGGCAACTCAATTTTTATGAGTTTTATGATTTTATGGAGGAACTTCCATACTATTTTCCATAGGAACTGAACTAATTATCATTCCCACCAACAGTGCAGGAGAGTTCCCTTTTCTCCACATTCTCTTGAGCATTTTTCATTTGCAGACTTTTTAATGATAACCATTCTGACCAGTGTCAATTGATATAGCTCACTGCCATTTTTATTCGCATTTCTCTAGTAATTAGCAATATTGAGCATATTTTCATGTGGCTGTCAGCCATCTGTATGTCTTCTTTGGATAAATCTTTAGGTCTTCTGCCTATTTTCCAAATGGATTTTTGTTGCTGTTGTTATTGAGTGTATAATTTGTTTTATTATTTCCTTTGAGGTACAAAAACTTGTAAGTTTGATTAGGTCCCATTTGTTTATTTTTGTTTTTTATTAATATTGAATTGAGAGACTGACCTAAGAAAACATTGGTATGATTTATGTCAGAGAATGCTTTGTCTATGTTCTCTAGGAGTTTTATGGTGTCATGTTTTATGTTAAAGTCATAAAGCCATCTTGGGTTTATTTTTGTGTGTGGTGTGAGGGTGTGTTCTCATACAAAAACTAACACATCATTTGTGCCCAATTGCCTTTGATGAGAACAAATAATTGCACCCCATACGATGCATGGGGCTGGGTAAAGAGGAACACATGGCATATATGGGAAGCATAAATGTGTCACTGCCTAAAATGCCGCAGAGGAATAATTACAACTAGTTATAACGGAGACAGAGGCATTCCAGAAAGGGAAAGTTCAATCCAGCAGAGAAAATGTGCATAACAGCTTTATTAAGCAATGTTTAAAGTTTTACTTCCACTTAAAATATGTACGCATGAAGGAGACAAATGCAAGTTATTAAAAATGCTAATTAAAATATTTCCATCTGTTGTTGTATGACTAATCTCTGAAAACTCTTTCACTTTACTTACAACTCCCCAAACTTTAAAAAAACTTCTTTATCCACACAGCAGAATGTCATCTATAAGCATTTTCTTCCAACTGTTGTATGTATATAATCACATGGTCTTGTCTAAGCAACATTAACACTTTGCCATTCCTCTGATGTCCTGCATCCCCCGCCCCTCATAACAGTGATCAAGAACCAAACTGTTGGTATTCTGTATCTGACTTAACAATTACTAACATCATCAAAATAGTTTAACTACATCAGGTTTTTCCAACATGTAAGTTAACAAAGTGAATCAATATGCTTCAGTCCAGTACAATTCTGTTTTTTCAAAAACAAAAACATCATGGAAATCTGTTCATATTCCCTAGATTACTTGTACTTCAAATTATTATTCCAATAACTTGTTCTTTTTATCAGTTGAAGTGCACTTGAGATCATTCTTTCTTGATCTTTCATTACACTGTAAACACTGTTTTCCACCTTGGCTGGGGAGATGGAAATTGTGGACTCTTACAATTTTCTAAGGTGGTTAATTGAAGATGCCGATCTCACTATCAAAACCAAGACTATTCACTTACTGCCTCTCAAAAATAAAAGAAGAAATGTGAATGTAGTGGTAAATCACACACTGTTGACTAACGCAAATAATAAAACATTACAGAGGTGAAATTTGTTTAGAATGAGTACCGAGAACAGTTTTAAAGATGAGAAGAAATGCCTAATTGGCAGGTCACAGTCTGAGATGAGACTATTCCACTGTTGCTTCCTTTATAATAAGACCCACAGGAAATTGGGGCAATGACAGTTAATGTTAATCTCCTGTATTAGAAGCTCAGGGTTTTATTTTTTTTAATTTATTGTTTGTCTTTGCTTTGTGGGGAGGAGTCAATCTTGAGTAATGAAACATTATTTCTTTAAGCCATTAGAGCCCTCCTCTCATGCTATACACTCTAGGAAAGCTGTGACTAGAATATTTAAATTCTAAAATGATATGTCTAAGGAAAAAGAAGGATAGACAAGGCCAAAGGGTAGCCAGCTAAAGAGGCACTGTTACAAACTGAGGCTTGATGAATGAATGACTGTGAATGTAAACTGCCAGAAGGAAGCAGAGTAGAGAATGAGGAATCTTGGTAACTGACTGCTGGATAATTAAGAAAAGACATCACAGGCTGATGAAATGTGAAGTCTGAGTACATCATTTGTTTGTCCTTTGGTGAATTAAGCTGACAATCTAATGACTGCTCAACAAAAGTGTTGTAAATATGAGAATGATATATACTTACTAATTCCATATACTTAAAAAATTTTAATATATAAAGAGAAGAATAAAGTTAGCCATGCAATCAGATTTATCAGACATCATGCCATCATGTTGAATTCATCAAAAGAAATTTTGTACAAGCGATTAATCATAAATTAATCTTTGAAATTAAAACGGTCATCTTTGCGAGAATACTAATTAGTACATTCCAGTTTCAGTGTCATTTACATTTTTCATTTAGATTATGCATTTTTTATAGTATGTATTTTTGAAGAGTAAAAAACCTAGGACAAAGTATAATTACATCAACTATTGGAGCTCTCAGGATGATGACTATATGGGAGTTCATTAGTTCATTGTTTTTATTTTGTGTATATTTTACAATTTACACATAATTTTATTTTATAGAAAACACCTTCTTTTTTGCAAACAAGGATAAATCAGACCTTATATCTGATTATATTAAAAATTATATCAATTATATAATAAGAATTATCAATTATATCAATTCTTAATATTAATTGATGCAGCCTTCAATCTCTTTCTAAAAGCATTCACATTCCCGGAACATCTGAGCATCACCTTCAAAGAATGTCATGAGTTCTGAGCTGCCATTCTTGTGCTTTATCCTNTTATATAATAAGAATTATCAATTATATCAATTCTTAATATTAATTGATGCAGCCTTCAATCTCTTTCTAAAAGCATTCACATTCCCGGAACATCTGAGCATCACCTTCAAAGAATGTCATGAGTTCTGAGCTGCCATTCTTGGGCTTTATCCTCTTGCCCCACTGAAACACCCTGCTGCTATTGCTGAAATCTAGGAGTGGCAAACCCACACAGGAAGTATCAGGACTGGGGTCTAAGCTCAACTTTTTATCAGTCCACTGTGTGCAATGGATGCTTGCCATATCCGGTGATTAGGAAAGACCCATCCTTGTTTAGTCACAGACCATGTTTGCTGGCTTGAAGGGGTTTGAGTTGGAGGATTTTTTTATCAGCTAAGCTGAACACAGACGCCACAAAAGAGAGTCAGGTTTGGAACCTTTCGACTGTTTCCTTTTATCTCCTATGACCTAAAAACTTGCAAAAGTATGTTCTGGCCACAGACCCTCAGACCTCAGACTGGATGAGTGCTTTCTTCCTTCTGAATTCCCATGGCACTTTATCCTACTTTCCATGACATTGATTCCTCTCTACTTCTCCCTTTGCATTATAAATTCCAGGGTGCATGATGCCTTCCTGTGCCTTTGGCTCACCCACAGATCTAGCCCCAGATGTCAGTACCAGTCACTCTAGATGTTTGCAGTATTATCATTCCTATTTCTGCCTCAACCTAGCACTCTATATTCAGTTGAAACCGATAGTGAAAAGACTCAAACACATGTANAGACCCAGCGCAGCCACAAACACACACACACACACACACACACAGCGAAAACCGTGTTGAACCTGCACCAGGATGTGCTTCAGCTAACACACCAGAATGCTGATTGAAGCTGAACACCAACCCGCGGCTCCAACGTTGCCTACGACCACATCCCGGAATGGCGAAAACTGGCGCTGGCCAAGGGCTGGCCTCGTCCTTCTCACTGGCTGGACCACAGTTCTATTTAAAGGGCTAGATCAGTTTCCTGGGGCTGCTGTAACCAATTGCCACAAAGTGGATGGCTAAAAACAGAAGTCTATTTAGACCCTCGTTCTGGAGACCAGAAGTCCAAGACCCGGGCATTGGCAGGGTCAGCTGCTTCTGGAGGCTCTAAGGGAGGCCCCACTCCATGTGCCCCTCCCCTAGCCCCTGGGGGTCGCTGGTGATCCTCGGTGTTCCTGAGCTTGTAGACACGTCACTCTAGCCTCTGCCTCCATCCTTCCCCTGGGCACGTCTCTGTCTCTCTGTATCCTCACCTCTTCTTATAAAGACACTCATCCTTGGGTTAGAGCTCACCCCAAACCCAGGCTGATCTCATCTCAAGATCCTTGACTAGGGACTTCGCTGATGGTCCAGTGGTTAAGAGTCTGCCTTCCAATGCAAGGGGCTCAGATTCCACCCCTGGTTGGGGAGCTGAGATCACACCTGCTACTGAGCCTGAACACTGCACCTGGAGATGCCCCATGCTGCAGCAACTAAGACCCAGTGAAACGGGAATTAAAGAAATAAAATATCCTCAACTGACTACCTCTGCAAAGGCCTGATTTCCAAATACACTCTCATTCTCATTCCAGTGGACATGAATTTAGTGAAAGTCGTTCAGTCATGTCTGACTTTTTTCGACCCCATGGACTATATGACTAGTCCATGGAATTCTCCAGGCCAGAATACTGGAGTGGGTAGATGGTCCCTTTGCCAGGAGCTCTTCACAACCCACAGATAGAACCCAGGCCTCATGCATTGCAGGTGGATTCTTTACCAGCTAAGCCACCAGGGAAACCCAAGAATATTGGAGTGGATAGCCCAGTCCTTCTCCAGCAGATCTTCCTGACCCAGGAATCAAACCAGGGTCTCCTGAATTGCAGGCAGACTTTTTACCAGCTGAGCTAGCATTTAACCCACTATGAGGAGTTACCAGTATTGGCATTTTTACAAACAAGGGAACTAAGGGTGCCCAAGGTCACAGAGTTAGTGTGTGGAAGACAGATAGTTTCAGCCCAGGTTTTTAGGACATGCACGTGCCTGAATTCTCACTGGACTGTTGCTATGGAGGCTGTAGAGCTTTTGGAAGCTCCGAGAAAAGGTTCCTAGCAAAACAGGCTCAAGGTGGACCAGGCGAAATGCAGGCTCAGTCAATATTAATTGCACAGCTGAAAGGAATATTCCGAAAGGGCCCCAAATTCCAGCTTCTAATCACAACTAGTACATTTCCTCCCTGCCTACTGATGCTGACTTTGCCCTGGAAAACCAATGGCTGGGGAGTGGGGGTGGCTGGGTGGGTGGCACGATCTGGCCGAGATCAATGGGCCACAGTTTGCACTTCTGTCTACTGCCGTTGTCCTTGGCATTAGAAAGACCCTCGGCGGCAATCCGTTTTGTATTTTATTGCCTTTCTACCTGGTTCTCAAACAGTTTCAAGTACACTGGCGCATCTTTTATCCTTAATGATCTGTCCTCCCGAAATTTATTTTTGGAAACAAATGAGTAAACAAAAGAAACCAAACCCAGCTTGATCCCAATAACTCTGAACCAAACAAATCAGGTCTTCTTTCTCGTTTCTGTGCCGCTCTCAGGGCTTTAAAGGGTCTTACGATCCATTAATTTGTTGGCTCCTGTGGAAGTATTTATGCACAGCCATTAAGTAGCACAAACTCTGGAGGACGGTTGGGATTCTTTATGCATCTGGCCCCTGCCCCTACCTGCCCGTCTCCTCTCCAGAGGGGAAACACAAAGAAGACTTTCAGCTGTGCAGCGGCCAGTTCATCAGAGCCTGGCTTTCCATCCCCAGACAGTCGCTTGCCACCCTTACCCTCCTCTTCAGTCAAAAACAGGAGACTAAACACAAAAGCAGGAGGTTTTCTTAGGGGAAAATCTAGGTCCTTGAGTAATGAATTAGTCACACCCTCAGAAGTGATTTCTCCACCCAGAAATGGCAAGTTCGCATCTAAATTGTATGCTCTGAGGCACAGTACGAGGAGGAAACTCTTACAGTGCAATTCTGACGCCACCAGTGGGCGTGGCGTTGAATGTGCCAGGCTAATACTGTCCTCGGTGCAGACACTGTGGTCTCAGAAGTCCCCAGGCCACCTGCACTTCCTTTATTTTTTTTTCAGTTGTATTGCTAATTATTATTTTTTTAAATATGATCGACTGATTGATTTTTGGCTGCACCATGGGGCATTCAGGATCTAGTTTATCGGCCAAGGATCAAACCTGTGCCCCCAGCAGTGGAAGCAAGGAGTCTCAACTACTGGACCGCCAGGGAAGCCCCTGCCTGCACTTCTGACCATCTGGCTACAGATTCAGGGCCCCTACTCTTCCCCCAGGTTTGATGATTCACTAGAATGACTCCAAGAACACAGGAAAGTGATGGACCGACTATTATCTTTTTTTTTTCATAAAGGATACAAATGAGGACCAGCCGAAAGATGAGACCCAAGGGTGAGGAATGGGAGAGCCCCGAGGGCAAGCTTCCGCGTCCTCAGACACTGCACACTCCCCAGACATGCACACCTGATTACCAGCCGCGAGGGCAATGAGCTTCAGTGTCCAGAGCTTTTCCAGGAGTTTCATCAAAAAGGCATTATTCTTTTGAATCATCAGTTACGTGACTTAATTCTCTCTCACCCCCTGACCTCCCCAGTGGAACGGCTGATGTCACCTGTCACCTCAACACCCACGAAGTTGGTCTTTCTGTGTGGCCTGTCCCCATCCTGCATCATCTTTCTGGCTTGAACTCAGGTGCGGTTTGCGGGGCCCACCAGGAGCACCAGACTCGCCTGTCATGACGCCTTCCCCCAGGAAGCAAGATCAATTAAACTTATTCTTTTTTATTTATTTGGCTATGCCGGGTCTTAGCTGCAGCACGTGGCATCTTTTTAGTTGAAGTATATGGGATCTAGTTCGCTGACCAGGGATCCAACCTGGACCGCCTGCATTGGGAGCATGCAGTCGTAGCCACTGGACCAACAGTGAAGTCCCCAAACTTATTCTTCTGCAACACAATACCATTGACGGGGCCCAAATTAGAAAGCATTCTCTCTCCTCTTGAACTGATAGAAATCTGTTGTCACTGGGTCAGTTTTCCAGCGCCTAAAGTGAGGAGATTCTTGCTTGCTGGGATCTGATCTACAGGACAGGCTGGAAAGGGTGGGAAAGGAGTCTGGACGCCAGGGCCTGGGGCATGAGTGGACAGTGGAGCCGTGGGAGCTGGGGGGATTGGGGCTTTGAGGACTGCTCTGCATGGCTTTAGGTTGGACTCCCTGTAATATGTTTAGAGAAGCATAACATAGGAATGAAACACATCTGGATTTCTTTTGCCTGTGGGCCCGTGCTTTTAAACATCTCCCTGCAAAGACTGAGCTGCAAGGCAGATCCCCCTGGGACGTATCATGAGTATATGCATATATAGATCTTCTTCTGATGGGGAAAGTTTCCTCTTTCACGTGACAAATCCTCACCTTACAAATGGGAACCTGGGCTTCGACCTTCAAATCCAGGCAGGAAGGGTGTGAGCCAGGCCCAGTAGGGACCACGGATGAAAAGGCAAGGCCCTGGCCCCAGAGACTGGTGGTTCGTTTGTGGATGTTATTCGAGCTTTTTCCTGTATGACTCAGTGCCCCCTGGAACTGGAGGGGACACTGGCCTTGGGGAAGGTTGGGGGTGGTTCAGGTGGAAACAGGTGGTGAAGGAAGTCTCCAAGGGTAGGGCCGAGGCAAGAGGGAAAAGTGCCACCTAGGGGTGGGAGGAAGAGGTGCCAGAAGGTTAAAGGGAAAGTGCTCGGGCGTGTCTAGCTCTTTGTGACCCCATGGACTGTACAGTCCATGGAATTCTCCAGGCCAGAATACTGGAGTAGGTGGCCTTTCCCTTCCCCAGGGAATCTCCCTGACCCAGGGACTGAACCCAGGTCCCCCTCACTGCAGGCAGATTCTTTACCAGCTGAGCCACCAGGGAAGCCCAAGAATACTGGAGTGGGTAGCCCATCCCTTCAACAGCAGATTTTCCTGACCCAGGAATCGATCTGGGGTCTCCTGTGTTGCAGGCAGATTCTTTGCCAACTGAGCTATCGGGGAAGCCCAGAAGAGCAGAAGGATGGCCAGCATCACCCACCCCAGGAGAGCCGAGGTCTTCGCGCTCCTCAAGTTTTCTCACTCTTGTTCCGTGTCAGTTGCTCAGTTGTGTCTGACTCCTTGCAAGTGCGTGGACTGTAGCCTGCCAGGCTCCCCTCTCCATGGGATTCTCCAGGCAAGAATACTGGAGTGGGTTGCTTTTCCTTCTCCAGGGGCTCTTCCTCACAGGAATGGATTTCTCAGGGTCTGTGCCCCTGGTCCCGGGAATCTGTGTAGCTCTCTCCTTCTGGTGGGAAGGGGGTCTAGCACTGTGCCCACCACCATGGTTCAGGTGGGAAAGGGGGACTCCGTCACCTAAACTACACTTTTTTCCTTTTTAAAAAAAAAATTGTTATTGTTGTCATTTATATCACTTTTGGCATAAAGTCTAATTAGCATCAGAGAAGCTCTTCATATTTATAAACCGCCTTTCATCTGACACTTGTCTGACACTCACCAAAGGCTCTGGGAACTTTAAAGAAGCCACACAGAGCTCAGCTTGACTCCACCTTCCTGTCAAGGGCAAGCGTTGAGAGGGGAAAGAAACGGACCGCGGGGCTTACTCACCATCCCCACCGACTTCCCACAGCAAACTGGTGACATGGGAATTATATCCCCTCCTCACAGGCACAGAAAGGAGCTTCCCAGAAGCAAACTGGCTGGCTTCTCTGTGCAAGGTCGTGTGACCCAGGCCACACTTTCCCAAAATGCCTCCCACACGGACCTATGAGATCTCCAAATAAGGTTCACTAACGTGTTAGAAAGGAGACGGCATTCCTCATTCATCTTTAAAGCAACCCACATCAACATCCTGCATAATTAATCAGCATCTTTTTTTAAGATATTTTTTTGGATGTGGACCATTTTTAAAGTCTTTATTGAATTTGTTACAATGTTGCTTCTGTTTTAGGTTTTGCTTTTTTGGCCAGAGAGGCATGTGGGATCCTAACCGGAGACTGAACCTACACCCCATGACTCGGAAGGCAAAGTCTTAACCACCTGACCACCAGGGAAATCCCTTTCTAAAATAAATCCCCTAATCACCTGGGGAGTTGCACACTTAGTGTCCTCATCACAAGAAAAACATTTTGTAACTATGTGAGGTGGTGAATGTTAACTATATTTATTGTGGTGACCATTTGCTACATAGTCACATATCAAATTATTAAATTGTACACCTGAAACTAATACCGTGATATATGTTAATCCATGCTCAGTCAGTAAGTCATGACCAACTCGTTGCAACCCCGTGGACTGAAGCCTGCCAGGCCCCTCAGTCCATGGGATTCTCCAGGCAAGAACACTGGATTTTCCTGACCCAGGGATCAAACCCTCATCTCCTGCATTGGCAGGTGGGGTCTTTACCGCTGAGCCACCAGGGAAGCCCTATATGTCAGTGCCACTGCTGCTGCTGCTAAGTCGCTTCAGCCGTGTCCAACTCTGTGTGACCCCATAGACGGCAGCCCACCAGGCTCCACCGTCCCTGGGATTCTCCAGGCAAGAACACTGGAGTGGGCTGCCATTTCCTTTTCCAATGCATGAAAGTGAAAAGTGAAAATGAAGTTGCTCAGTCGTGTCCAACTCTTAGCGACCCCATGGACTGCAGCCTACCAGGCTCTTCTGCCCATGGGATTCTCCAGGCAACAGAACTGGAGTGGGTTGCCAGTGCCTTCTCCTCTATATGTCAATACATCTCAATAAAACTGAGGGGGAAAGAACTTAAGTGAGATTCTCTAAGAGTAAACATCAGTCATGAAATCAGAACAAGTGATGATGATTGTCCTGCCCAGAACTGCAGGGCGGATTTGGCCCATGGACTGGTGTTTGCTGACTCCCTCCTCTGGCAGATGATGATCGATCAAGAAAAAAATCCATGGAAGTGGTCCTGGCCTCTCCTGGTTCCTGAGAGCCCCTCACTCAGCTCTCTTCATTTCGCCTTTTGTCCGGTCTTGAGTTGGGGACCCCAGAATGGGACCCGGAAACAAAGACTTGAGGGCACGTCATTTATACAGGAAGTGGTCCCCAGACTCCCCAGGAAGGCAGGAGGAGATGAGATGAGAAAGAGAAGGCAAGGACCCCGTTGCCATGGTGAGCAGCTGGCGCTGGTTCCCCTGGGACCCCTGGAGACAGAGCTCACCTGGGAGTTACCCTTCCAGCCAGGGGCGTGACTTGGAGTAATTTACCCTCCAGCCCCACCGGTAACTAGCTGGGTGCCGCTCCTGTGAGTCTGCGAGACTCCCTGCCGGTAGCCCTGATAACGGTGGGGACTTTGTACAGTGGAGTGTGAGGTACCAGGGGATGGAGTGGGACCCTGGCGGCCTCTTCCCCTTTAGCATCTTCAGGAGCACACACTTCCTTTGCAAAACAATTCTCCTGTTCGCCCTGGTTTGCCCTGTAAACAGCAGCTCTCAGTTACTGGGCTCACGTAAGGAAATGACACCCTCTCCATTTCCCCCTAATATGTGCAAAAAAAAAAGAAACACATCTTGAAATATATTTTGACAAGCTCAAGGCTGTGAGCCCCTGGAGAGCCGGAATGATAGAAGCAGGTTGCTTCACCCTCTGTTTATTCACAAGGCCTCACTCCTTCATCAGCCGCACCCCCTTTGCCTTCGACAGTGAAAGAGGGAGGGGGCCGAGGTGGCGGCGGCAGGTCAAGATCACACCTTTGTCTCCGTTTCACGGAAGAGAAACCAAAAGAGCTGCAGCCGTGGGCCCAGGGTCACACGATGAGTAACAGCAGAACCGGACCCAGGGTCACACGATGAGTAACAGCAGAACCGCGCTGCCGCCACAGGCCCTCGCTGCGCCCGAGGGCTGCCTGCAGCGCCCGCAGCTCGAGCTGCGCTGGAAACAGAGACAGGACAGAAGGGAGGCTGGCGCTCAGCCGGCCCCCAGGACCGTCTCAGTCAGCTCAGCCACAGGGGTGAAGGGTCTTCCGTGCGCGGAAACGGACGCCTTAGCCCAGGCCTGTGCATGGCCTGCCGCCCACACCAGACACAGAACTGTCCAGAAGTCGAGACCGGAGCTTGGCGGCAGGCGGGGTGGGTGCTGGCTCATCAGGGCTGAGGCCGCGGGGGCGTCCACCCTGGCGCAGGCGGTAGCGGGCACGTGCCCCACGAAGAATGGCAATGTCACAGTAAAACCAGCTGAAAGTGGGTGCTTTTCCATGATCAAGTTGCCACCAACAGTTCTGCACAACACCGACGATAAACTCCTCTTCCCTGGAAAGTATCTTCGGCTGGGCTAAGTTCTAAACAGTGGCTGTGGTTACTAGTTGGGTATTTTTCAAACTGACGTATAATTGATTTACGGCATCATGTAAGTTTCAGGCGTACAGCAGATTCTTTCCCCTTCTAGGTTATTATATCACACTGAGTATACTCCCCTGTGCTGTACAATAGGCCTTTTTTGGTCATCTACTTTATGAATAGTAGCTTGGATCTGCTAGTCCCAAACTCCTAACTCATCCTTCCTCCACGCTCCCTTTCCTCTTGGGTATCCGCGAGTTTGTTTTCTGCGTCTGTGAGTCTCTTTCTGTTTTGGAAATAAGTTCATTTGTGTGCTCTCGTTTTCTTTTGTAGACTCCACATCTAGGTGGAGTCTTGTCTTTATGAGACTTATTTCCCGGGCAGTGGCCATCCCTAGGCCCAGCCGGGNGTGTCCAACTCTGTGTGACCCCATAGACGGCAGCCCACCAGGCTCCACCGTCCCTGGGATTCTCCAGGCAAGAACACTGGAGTGGGCTGCCATTTCCTTTTCCAATGCATGAAAGTGAAAAGTGAAAATGAAGTTGCTCAGTCGTGTCCAACTCTTAGCGACCCCATGGACTGCAGCCTACCAGGCTCTTCTGCCCATGGGATTCTCCAGGCAACAGAACTGGAGTGGGTTGCCAGTGCCTTCTCCTCTATATGTCAATACATCTCAATAAAACTGAGGGGGGAAGAACTTAAGTGAGATTCTCTAAGAGTAAACATCAGTCATGAAATCAGAACAAGTGATGATGATTGTCCTGCCCAGAACTGCAGGGCGGATTTGGCCCATGGACTGGTGTTTGCTGACTCCCTCCTCTGGCAGATGATGATCGATCAAGAAAAAAATCCATGGAAGTGGTCCTGGCCTCTCCTGGTTCCTGAGAGCCCCTCACTCAGCTCTCTTCATTTCGCCTTTTGTCCGGTCTTGAGTTGGGGACCCCAGAATGGGACCCGGAAACAAAGACTTGAGGGCACGTCATTTATACAGGAAGTGGTCCCCAGACTCCCCAGGAAGGCAGGAGGAGATGAGATGAGAAAGAGAAGGCAAGGACCCCGTTGCCATGGTGAGCAGCTGGCGCTGGTTCCCCTGGGACCCCTGGAGACAGAGCTCACCTGGGAGTTACCCTTCCAGCCAGGGGCGTGACTTGGAGTAATTTACCCTCCAGCCCCACCGGTAACTAGCTGGGTGCCGCTCCTGTGAGTCTGCGAGACTCCCTGCCGGTAGCCCTGATAACGGTGGGGACTTTGTACAGTGGAGTGTGAGGTACCAGGGGATGGAGTGGGACCCTGGCGGCCTCTTCCCCTTTAGCATCTTCAGGAGCACACACTTCCTTTGCAAAACAATTCTCCTGTTCGCCCTGGTTTGCCCTGTAAACAGCAGCTCTCAGTTACTGGGCTCACGTAAGGAAATGACACCCTCTCCATTTCCCCCTAATATGTGCAAAAAAAAAAGAAACACATCTTGAAATATATTTTGACAAGCTCAAGGCTGTGAGCCCCTGGAGAGCCGGAATGATAGAAGCAGGTTGCTTCACCCTCTGTTTATTCACAAGGCCTCACTCCTTCATCAGCCGCACCCCCTTTGCCTTCGACAGTGAAAGAGGGAGGGGGCCGAGGTGGCGGCGGCAGGTCAAGATCACACCTTTGTCTCCGTTTCACGGAAGAGAAACCAAAAGAGCTGCAGCCGTGGGCCCAGGGTCACACGATGAGTAACAGCAGAACCGGACCCAGGGTCACACGATGAGTAACAGCAGAACCGCGCTGCCGCCACAGGCCCTCGCTGCGCCCGAGGGCTGCCTGCAGCGCCCGCAGCTCGAGCTGCGCTGGAAACAGAGACAGGACAGAAGGGAGGCTGGCGCTCAGCCGGCCCCCAGGACCGTCTCAGTCAGCTCAGCCACAGGGGTGAAGGGTCTTCCGTGCGCGGAAACGGACGCCTTAGCCCAGGCCTGTGCATGGCCTGCCGCCCACACCAGACACAGAACTGTCCAGAAGTCGAGACCGGAGCTTGGCGGCAGGCGGGGTGGGTGCTGGCTCATCAGGGCTGAGGCCGCGGGGGCGTCCACCCTGGCGCAGGCGGTAGCGGGCACGTGCCCCACGAAGAATGGCAATGTCACAGTAAAACCAGCTGAAAGTGGGTGCTTTTCCATGATCAAGTTGCCACCAACAGTTCTGCACAACACCGACGATAAACTCCTCTTCCCTGGAAAGTATCTTCGGCTGGGCTAAGTTCTAAACAGTGGCTGTGGTTACTAGTTGGGTATTTTTCAAACTGACGTATAATTGATTTACGGCATCATGTAAGTTTCAGGCGTACAGCAGATTCTTTCCCCTTCTAGGTTATTATATCACACTGAGTATACTCCCCTGTGCTGTACAATAGGCCTTTTTTGGTCATCTACTTTATGAATAGTAGCTTGGATCTGCTAGTCCCAAACTCCTAACTCATCCTTCCTCCACGCTCCCTTTCCTCTTGGGTATCCGCGAGTTTGTTTTCTGCGTCTGTGAGTCTCTTTCTGTTTTGGAAATAAGTTCATTTGTGTGCTCTCGTTTTCTTTTGTAGACTCCACATCTAGGTGGAGTCTTGTCTTTATGAGACTTATTTCCCGGGCAGTGGCCATCCCTAGGCCCAGCCGGGTAGGTGGGGCGGCATCGTCTTGCCCTGTTTTACGGCTGACTAGAGCTCCGTCGTGTGCGTCCGCCACGCTGTCTTTGTCCCTCCGCCGCCGGTGGGCACTGAGGCTGCGCCCGTGTCTCGGCCTCTGTGAGCAGTGCTGCTGCGGAGACTGGGGCGCAAGTGTCTCTCCGAATCACGGCTTCTCTGAGCCCGTGCCCAGGCGTGGCACTGTCAGATCCTATGGTGGTTCTGCTTTTAGTTTTTTAAGAAACCTCCTTACTGTTCTCCATAGTGGCTGCACCAATTTGCATTCCCATCTTGGGTTTTAATAATACCATGTGAGCCTTAGATTAGCACATTTTTATTGCTTGAACTTTAATAAATGCTGTATTCCCCTAGGGCGTTAACATAGGTCTGCAGTCTGCCCCCAGCACACTCCAGCCCAGCGACACAACAGGCTCATTTTAAAAGTGGGTTCCTGTGCAATGAGACAAGGACACCTACCGTGGGCTCTTCGGCCAATGGGACCGGCCAAGGCAACTGGGCAAAAAGAAAAAGAAATACAAGGCATCCAGATGGGGCGGGGGGAGTGAAACTACCTCTATTTGCAAATGACATCCTCCTGTACATAGAAAAATCCCAAGGAATTCCCTAAAAAAAAAAAAAAAAAAAAAAACCTTAAGTAATAAGTTCAGCAACATTGAGATCAAAATCAATATAAAAACCAACTGTAACCCTACGCACTAGCAATAAACCATTTGATAACAGAATTATGAAAACCATTTACAATTACATCAAAAAGGAATAAAATACTCAAGAGTAAATTTAACCAAAAAAAGTGAAGACATACACTAAAAACCATAAAAACATCATTGAAAGAAATTAAACAAGATCTAAATAAATGGAAAGACACCCCCTGTTTACACTCCTCACACTGATGCATGGATTCAACGTAATTCCTATCAAAGTCTCCTTTTTTGAAGAAACTGACAAGCTGACTCATATGGGAATTCAGGGAGCCCAGAATATCAAGGAGTATTTGAACATTTCTTAAAAATGAAGAACAAAGTAGAACAACTCACACCTCCCAATTTTAAAACTTAGCTCAGAGCTACAGTAACCAAGATGTGGTGGTAACTAGCATAAAGTTAGAGATAATGAAATGAAATTGAGTCCAAAAATAAATCCTAATTTATAGTCAATTGATTTTTGACAAAAGGAGCCAAGACAGTTCAATGCAGAAAGAATCACCTTTTTAATTACAGTGTTGGGGTGAAAAGATATTCTGGTACAAGAGAATACATTTGAACCCCTACCTCATACCATATACAAATACTACATTAAAGTGGAATAGAGACCTAAATGGAGAAGGCAATGACACCCCACTCCAGTACTCTTGCTTGGAAAATCCCATGGACGGAGGAGCCTGGTAGGCTGCAGTCCATGGGGTCGCCAAGAGTCAGACTCGACTGAGTGACTTCACTTTCACTTTTCACTTTCAAACATTGGAGAAGGAAATGGCAGCCCGCTCCAGTGTTCTTGCTTGGAGAATCCCAGGGAGGGGGGAGACTGGTGGGCCGCCGTCTATGGGGTTGCACAGAGTCTGACATGACTGAAGTGACTTAGCAATAGCAATAGACCTAAATGTAAGAGCTAAAATTATGACCCTCTTAGGAGAAAATATGGGAATAAGTATTTATGGCCTTGGGTTAGTCAGTGATTTCTAGATACTTCACCAATATGGTGAACCTTGAAAACAATTTTCAAAGTGAAAGAAGCCAGCTACAGAAGTGCACACACTGACAAACTGTAATTTTTTGGGGGGAGGAGAGTAAGTCTAAATTTTGGTTCATATTTTCCTGAATTTGAACACTGTCTTTTAAACTGAAAGTCATTTCTTACAACTGATAACTGTTTTAAAACCAAAATACAAACAAATAAGGATTGGTACAGACTCTTGCTACGGGCTTCCCTGATAGCTCAGTTGGCAAAGAACCCACCTGCAGTGCAGGAAACCCCAGTTTGATTCCTGGGTTGGGAAGATCTGCCGGAGAAGGAACAGGCTGTCCACACCAGTATTCTCAGGCTTCCCTGGTGGCGTGACACAGTTATTACTGAAAATAACTCTGAAATACAGAGGAGACAGGTGAGCATGATCGGTTCCAGGCGTCAGATACCCTGGTTTCCTGGGTGTTGCCCGTGTCAAAACGGTTGGAAAAGCACACTTTAAAGAAACCAGTTGTACCCAGAGTAGTATGGGGATTTAGGTCCAATGGGTCTTAACAGTTATCAGTAAGATATTGATCTATTTCAGGTACCTAGTCAAGTACTTCAACCTTGTTTGGACCATTTCCACATCATAATTTAATCTCCACACCCTCAAATACAAAAGCCAACGCTAAAAGAGACAAATGTGTATATATGGAACACACAAGCATGTGTGTGTGGTTGTTGGTTGTTCTTATTTGGTTTGGTTTTCATATATTTTTTATTTTATCTATCTGTTTGGCTGCACTGGGTCTTCGTTGCGGCACGTGAGATCTAGCCCCTTGACCAAGGATCAAAGCCCAGGCCCCGTGCACTGGGAACGTGGAGTCTTAGCCCCTGGACCACTAGGGAGGTCCCTGTTTCATTTGGTTTTGACTTTGCTCTTCCTATAGCAGTTCTCAGGGTGGGTGGCTCAGACAATATGCAGAGGAAGCCCTCCCACATGCACAGGGATTAGAGTGTTTATTTTGTGTGTTTATCTCGCGGCCTCAGTCTTCTGGGCTGAATCGTTTTGAACCCTGTTCAGTTCAGTTCAGTCGCTCAGTCGTGTCTGACTCTTGGCGACCCCATGAATCGCAGCACACCAGGCCTCCCTGTCCATCACCGATTCCCGGAGTTCACTCAAACTCACGTCCATCGACTCAGTGATGCCATCCAGCCATCTCATCCTCTGTCGTCCCCTTCTCCTCCTGCCCCCAATCCGTAGTTTCCTCCTAACATTCGCTTCTGTCTGATCAACCCTAACATGGTTCGTTCTTGCTCTCACTTCCAGTCACTCTTTCCTGTCTTCAGAGAAGCAAAATTTCTTTCATCCTCCCTGGAAAGTTTCCTCCCCTCCTATTTGCTCTCTCCCTGACCCTGTATCAGCAGTGGTACCCTTCCTCCAGGTTACACAAAGAGCTCTGCCGTGTCAGTAGGAACATTTCCCACGGACACGATCCTCTGATAAAGAAAATCAAAGGTCAGAGAAACATATCTTCCAAACACTTCACGCACAGTTAAGTTCCAAGCAGATAACAACGCACTTAATTTTTCAGAATGTAAACAATTCGAAGGTTATGCTGAAAGGATAGAATATGTACAGGCACAGACTTGTGTATAATTCTTCTAAGTGGTCATTGCATAACTGTCGCGCGTAGGTGTCGACGCGGACAAAGCAACAGGTGCTTTTCACATCAGCTGGGGACGGATGACGTCCTCCTGGTTGGCTGGAGTGGTCTTGTGAGTGCTGTGCCCAGCTGGACCTTGGGGAAATACACTGAAGAGAGACATGTATGTAGAAATCGCGAGTTGCTCCATAAACACCCCGACTACTATAAAACAGTTTCAGAGCCACTGGTGTGTAGACGACCGTGTTTAAAGTGGCCAGTTCTATAAGCTACCACATTCATATTTTTAATGAGCTCTGACTTTCCTGCTCAAACGTTGTGTGTTGAAAACAGACATAACTCAGAGCTATTTACATTGCTTGGGTGTTTCCAGTTGCTTTCTCTAAAAGCAAAGAGAGGGCAGGGGAGCAACTGGCAGGCATGGTGATTGATGAGCAGGGCAAAATATCTTCCACTTTCAAACAGAGGGACCTAAAGCAAGCATTGAGCCACAGTTAAGCGCTGTGCAGAGAGGAACAGACTCCCAACCTGAGGGCGCACCCTTCAGGCCTCAGGTAACCCAGAGCGCTCCAAAGCCTGATCAGTTACACGCTGGTAATACGGCCCTGAAGACAGACAAAGCATCCGTTGCGGGCTCGATGCGATCGCTGACAGGCCCTTCAGGTCGGTACTGACATTCGTTATTTATGTAGAGCGGCCAGCGCATACGCCGCGCTGTAAAATGGGGGTAAGGTGCCCATTACCCTAATGCTGATTAACTGAGAAGGAAACGGTGGTCAGGTTTCAGGGACTGTCGTCCGTCCCCTTGGACAGGAAGAAGGGACAGGACACGCCCGCGCAGCAATGGAACGAGCCCACGTTGTCTCAACACGTGCCTCCTGCGCAAGATGGCGCCTCCACGGCCCCTCGAACCTGCCCTCCCAGGCGCGGACCAAAAAGCCCTAAGCCGTTGCAGCAATGGGCCCATCATCATTTTGCACATTTCATGCAGAAATATCTCTCCACCGGTCCTGTTTGCAGAGCGAAATTCAAGCTGTATCTTTTCCTCCCATGAGATATATAGATGACTTTCATCATATTTCTTAATACAAGCAATTGGAAACTATTGAACGGACATTACCAGCCTACAGGTGGGGCAGTTTTCCTCCTGGATTGAAGCCATGCTTTCTGAAAGAATTAAAAAAAAAAAAAAAAGTCAAGGGTCATTTAGGGTGCTGAGAATACAAGAAAGTAAATGAAACTTTCAGGGGGTGATTTTTTGTTTTTTGTTAATGAGGTATAATGGATACAACTGATGCCTTTCTGGAATCATCTCTCTAAGGGAGATGGCAAAAATCAACCTGAAATTAAGAGAAGTGAGCTTGAAGGGGCAGCGAGAACAATACCAGCGTGAAAGTATAAAGTGTGTAAAGCATAATTAAAAGCCTGGTAGGCTGTGCTTTGCTCCTGACGCTACTTTGGGGGATTCGTGTACATGCAGTGGCAGTGAGGTGTGGCGTCTGGGAAAAAAAGCAATATATTAATTCTCAGATCAATAGTTTGTGAAATACCTTTCTGCTGTCCCAAGAGTGTGACGGTTTCCCTGATAAGGAATGATTCTCTGGGAGGCGAAGGCAGGTTTCACTGGAGGAGACTGCTCTCTGGAGGGGAGGGGGCGGGGCGGGGGGCGGCAGCAAAGGAGAGGTCATTTAAGAGCTAGGGTCACATCCTCCCCCGGGTTCCCTTTCTTAGTCCATTTTGCTCTCAGCACAACACAGAAGTGTCTCAAAACACAGCGCTGTGGCCAGAGCTGAGATCTGGCTCCAGGTAAAGCCCTTCTCTCATTTTTCCCGTTTCTGACCTCCTCTTGGGGCTCAGAAAACCCTGAAGCTGCCTTGTGCAGCTAGACTTGTTCCGGGAGGAGCTCAGAATTGGAAATGGGGACCGCTGGCAGACATACTGAGATCTCCTGCAAGAGACCAAGGCTGAGAAGGGCCCAGCAAACAGCCGACAGACCACCCGGGGAACAGAAGGAATTCCACGGCCTGCTCCTGGCCGCGCAGCTCTGACATGGGCCCTGCTGGTCGCGTCCTCGCCGCTTCACAGAGGCTGATTCAGGGTGAGCCCCTCTAGAGAGAAGCCTCACACCTCCCCTGGGCAGCCCACAAGCAGCGGTTACCCAACCCCGCTCCAGAGCTCACGGTGGGATCAGGCTGGACTCCAGTTGGGACCCACAAAGGGGGCACAGGGGGGACGCTGAGAGGACCGGATGCGGGGCCGGGGCTGCCCTGCCAACCTGAGTGCAGCAGCCTGTTCCCCGGGAGAGGGGCCGAAGCCCGGGCTTCCCCCAGCTCATCGGTGCAGCAGATGGTGATTCACAGCCTGCTAGCCCCCCCGCCACACACACACAGAAACATACACACAGACACACACACAGAGACACTCACACACAGAGACACACACAGACACACAGAAACACACTCACACACAGACACACACAGACGCACACATACAGAGACACACAAACACAGAGACACACACACGCAGACACAGACACACACACACTCAGACACATTCACACACACAGAGACACACACACAGACACATACACATAGACACACTCACACTGACACACAGACACACACACAGAGACACACAAACACACACACAGACATATTCACACATGCAGAGACACACACAGACACACACAGAGACACACAGAAACA
>SJYW01012626.1:531944-560357 GCA_006410735.1 Raphicerus campestris
ATCTTCTCGAGTTGATCATTTACGTCTCAGCTCTTCTGATTCCCGTTTCCCGTCACGGTGGGCTTCCTTTGTTGTGGCTTTCAGCCTAGGAGACACACTCTACCGACATCTTCGTTCAGCTCTTCTATTACATTTCATTTACTTATCCTTTTGGCAACTGTATTTTTAATTTCCATGACCTGTCCTTTCTTCAGGCAGCCCATTTCATAGCAATCTGATCCTATTTCATGGGTGTGATCTCTGCTCGCCTCTCTCTGAGGAAACTCATCAGAGGGTTTCTTGGGTCACTGTGCTGATTCCTCCCTGGCTCTGCCCACTTCTTCTCCACCCACGGTAGACAGCTGTCCTGTTTGTTCAGCGAGGTCCCTCACTCTCGAGCTGCTGATTTCTGCCCATGTCTTCGAAGGCCCAGGGTGACTGCTGTTTCCCAACCTCCCCATCGAGAGCCTGGCTGGGCTCTCAGGGCAGATGCGGTGCCCAGCAGACTGCCCTCCCTCCGGGTCAGCGCCTCGGAAAGTCTGGCCCATGGGCCCGTGTCCTCCCGTGCACCAGTCTCTGACAAGCAAGAAAGGAACAGAAATCAAGGCTGAGCACTTAGAAACCTTTACAGCTTTTTAACATTTCTACAATGACCAAGTGTGATCAGCGGGGCTGTATCTTGAGCATCTTTTTTAATCCACTTTCTAAATTAATTATTGTTATATTACACAAAAGTATCAGTTTGTAACAGATCAGAAACTTTGTTTAAGGTTGGGGGGTGAGATGTCTTTTACTGCAGATAGTTCAGAAGGCACTACCCTGGGGGGCTTCCCAGGTGGTGCTTAAGAACCCTCCTGCCAGTGCAGGAGACAGGAGAGACAGGAGTTCGACCCCTAGGTTGGGAAGATGCCCTGGAGGAAGGCATGGCAAGCCGCTCCAGTACTGTTGCCTTGGAAATCCCACGGACAGAGGAGCCTTGTGGGCTACAGTCCGTAGGATCACAAAGAGCCAAACACGCCTGAAGCAACTTAGCATGCACCCAGGCAGGGAGAAGTCCAGGCAGGCTGCGCCTCGGCTACATGTCCCATGGGGAGGGGTCTCCTTGGGCCGCTGCCCCATTCCAAGAGCCCTTGACCCTCTGAGCAAGTTTCCTTAGACATATTCCTCTGGCTTCACCTGGGGGAGAAGCTGAAGGTGCACCGGGGGAGGTCAGAGGCGGAGTGAGCAGGGAGCTCCACACTCAGCAGTTTCTTCCTTCCAGCATCGCGCGGTGTCTGCTCCTCCATCCACCGCCCTGCCCTCACGCCTGCCAGCTCTGAAGGGCTCCCGTGAGAGGACCACTCCCATCTTCGCTGCCTCCTTCCCCCGCACACTCCGAGCTGGGGCTTCGTTACCCTGCCTTCTACTCGCCAGCCCTGGCCCCTCCATAAGGCCATCATCACCTGCGGGTCTTTGCTGTCCTTCCTTCAGGTTTCCAAGACAGGAGGCGAGTGTTTGCATTTAGTTCACAGTCTTGAAGCAGAGTCCTTCAAAGACGTTTGAATCACCTCCGTCCTGGGGTCACAGAGGACTCAGGCTTCTCAATGGCATGCCTGGGCAGCAGGGAACTTTCTGGGTGACGCCAATGCTCTACCTTGTATCTACGCTGTCCCATAAAGAAAGAATGCGATATTTTAAATTTCTAGTAGCAACATTAAAAAAGAAATGTGAAATTCACTTTAATAACGCATTTTATTAAACCCAACTTGTCCAGAATATTACCATTTTAACAGGTAATCAGTATCGAAATTAGGAGTGAGAGGTTCGGCATTCGTTTTCGCATGCCATGTCTTCAGGCTGGTGCAGGTTTACACTTAAGAGTACCAAGGTTTCCTGGAAAATACTTCACATGTATTTAGCTTTTGTAAAATTTGCAGTTGGAAAAGTAGATGAATATTCTCAAGTTGCCCCCAATATACAAGTTTTCCAGTGACAGAATCAAGTATCTATTTGTTCAGTTCAGTTCAGTTCAGTCACTCAAGTCATGTCTGACTCTGCGACCCAATGAATTGCAGCACGCCAGGCCTCCCTGTCCATCTCCCAGAGCTCATTCAAACTTGTGTCCATCACGTCAGTGATGCCATCCAGCCATCTCATCCTCTGCCATCTCCTTCTCCTCCTTCCCCCAATCCCTCCCAGCATCAGGGTCTTATCCAATGAGTCAACTCTTCACATGAGGTGGCCAAAGTACTGGAGTTTCAGCTTTAGNTTTTTTCACCTGCAAGCTTGGTTCAGCTCCTCATTTTTAAAGGTCTTCTATAATGTCTTTCAATAAAGTTTTAACATCTTCTCTATAAAAGTCTTGCTCAGTTTTTGTTCAACTTATTCCTAATATCTCGTGTTTTACTGCTGTCGTAAAGAATATCTTTTAAAACTCTGAGTTTATGTTTGTTACTAATGTCGAGAAACACAGTTGATCTTTTTTATATTTGACCTTGCATTCATAACTATACTAAACTTTTAAATAATAATATCTAGTTTTTTTGGTTTTTCTATGTAGATAATATCATTTCTAAATTATGACAATGTTTTTTCTTCCTTTCCACTTTTTAGATCTTTTTATTTCTTTTTCTTTTCTTCATTTAGTTTTTTCACTGTGCTGGCTAGCATCTCCAATAAAGCATTGAATAATTGCAGTAATCTTGAGCATTTATGTTTTGGCCTCAATCTTGAAGAAAAAGCTTTCAAAGCTTTACCTTTAACTATTGTGTTTGCTAGAGGATTTTTGTGGATATACTTAACTAGGTTAAGAATGTTTATTTTCTTTCCATTCCAATATATTTTGTCAGGAATATGTGTCGAATTTTATCAAGTGCTTTTTCTACACATTTTCTTTAACAGAAATGTCTATACAGGCGCACCTTAGACATACTGAAGGTTCAGTTCCAGACCATCTCAGTAAGCAAGTCGTATGAATTTTTTCATTTCCCAGTGAACATAAAAGTTATGTTTACACTACACAGTAGCCTGTTTAGTGTGCAAGACCATCGTGTCTAAAAAAGCAAAGTGAAAGTGTTAGTCGCTCAGTCACGTCCATCTGTTCTCAGCCCCATGGACTGCAGCACGCCAGGCTTCCCTGTCCTTCTCTATCTCCCAGAGTTTGTTCAAGCTCATATCCATTGAGTCAGTGATGCCATGCAGCATCTCATCCCCTGTCACCCATTTCTCCTGCCCTCAATCTTTCCCAGCATCAGGGTCTTTTCCAATGAGTCAGCTCTTCCCATCAAGGGGCCAAATTATTGGAGCTTCAGCTTCAACATCATTCCTTCCAATGAATATTCAGGATTGATTTCCTTTAAAATGGTCTGGTTGGATCTCCTTGCAGTCCAAGGGACTCTCAAGAGTCTTCAGCACCACAGTTCAAAAGCATCAGTTCTTTGAAGCTCAGCCTTCTTTATGGCCCAACTCTCAACATCCATACGTGACTGTTGGAAAAGCCGTAGCTTTGACTGTACAGACCTTTGTCGGCAAAGTGGCGTCTCTGCTTTTTAATACGCTGTCCAGATTTGTCATAGCTTTCCTTCCGAGGAGCCAGCATCGCGCAGGCGGCTCCTGCATGCAGTGAACACTCAAGGGCACTGGTTGGCGCCTCAGGCCTCACCGGGGCCCCTCCCGCTTTCTGTCCCTCCTCTCATCCTGCCGCCCTGCCCTTCTCCACCTGGGTCCCTGATAATCAAGCCAGGATCTTAGGCGCAGAAGTCCTCAGCCTGGAAGTTAGCGGGTCAGCTTAGGAAGAACACCTGAGCCACACCAGTGCTAATTACATCCTTATTTAGGGCAGGGCTCTGAGCTTGGGTTCGTAAATCCTTCACAGGAGGCACGAAGGTGCACCCAGGAGATGGCGAGAGACAGCCCTTGACCTTGAGAGGCTCTCAGCCTGGGTCTGAGAGGACATCCTGGAGACTCAGGAACGGTCCTGGTGGGTAAAGGGCAGATTCCTGCACGTTCAATGCCGACGACACAGTGTTACCTAGCGCTGTGTTGCTTCACCGTCAGATGCCTGGACTTGTTGAAGAAGCCCCGGCACTTTGTCTTCTGGGTATCCTGGATTCAGGTGAAGCTCCAGTGTTTTGCTGGCCTAGCTTAGGCCTCAGGGGACAATGTCATCACACTCAACATCCCCTGGTCCAGGAGCTCAGGGGGACCCTGGACTGACAGGAGGAGACGCCGTGAATTCCATGCCCCCGATCTTTCTCCCCGACACTCGAGTCTTATCCTCCGAAGCCGCGTTTGATCTCAGAGGTGGAGGGGTCCACCCTTCCGTCCCAGGTGAAGTGAATTGGGTGAAACAAGACTCTGGCTGCCTGACATTTCATCTCCTTCTCCCACTGCATCTTGGTTTGACTTGTTTCTAAGAAACAGGCCTTGACATGTCCGCACGTTGCTAAGAGGAAGCCGTGCACGCAGAGCGCGGACTGTGCTTTCTCATCGGCCAACTAGATGTGTCATCTCAGGTCCCACCGAGCCGCTGTGAGTTCTAATTAGCGGTGCTGTGAGGGTGGCTGGACACTCCCGGTTGCAGCCTGTGGTGAGTCAGCACCTGCTCTGGCTGTTTTAAGCTGCAGGGTCTCGATGCCCTGCCTGACTTCCGTAGACGCATTCTGGAGTCCGAGTCTGGAACTGGTGTCCAGGCTGAGAGACCTGGTCAGCCTAGTGAGGAGGGGGCTGCCCTGGGAGCCACTCCATGCCCCAGGCCCCTGACCGGTTGGCTGTTATGGACCGAGTCGTGTCCCCCGCTCTCCAGACTCATATGTTAAAATTCTGTCTGTGAGTCCCTCTAGCTGTGGGTGGAGCTGGGGTCTTTACAGAGATGATTAAGGTAAAATGAAGTCTCTAGGACGGCCCCATCCAATAGAACTGGTGTCCTTAAAAGAAGAGGAGGTCAAGACATAGACTCACATGGGGGGTGCGGAGGTGGGGTGCCCACATGAGGACGCAGGGAGAAGGCGGCCGTCTCTAAGCCAAGGAGGGAGGTCCCAGAATGAGCCCACCTTGCTGACCCCTTGATCTTGGACTTCCAGCCGCCAGGACTGTGAGCCAGCAAATTCCTGTTGTGGAAGCCTCTGGTCTGTGGTCACGGCTTCCCCGGCAAACTCATCCAGGAGGCCGACCCTTCTCTGCCGTGACTCCTCCCACCCACCCCCAGGGTTGTGTCAACCCAAGGCGGGGACCCAGGAGCTCACCCTGGGTGCCAGAGACCACGCTGTTCTTGTTGAGTCGCTCAGCCGTGTCTGACTCTTTACGACCCCATGGACTGCAGCACACCAGGCTTCCCTGTCCTCCATGAGCCCAGAAATCGCAGTCCAGCGTTAAACACTGAGCCTGGCTGCCACGCAGACTCCTGGGCTCAGGAGAGTCCTTTCTCACCTGCAGAGCCCTTGGGTCCCGGAGCAGAGCTGGAGGCTTAGCTGCACAANGTGAGTCAGCACCTGCTCTGGCTGTTTTAAGCTGCAGGGTCTCGATGCCCTGCCTGACTTCCGTAGACGCATTCTGGAGTCCGAGTCTGGAACTGGTGTCCAGGCTGAGAGACCTGGTCAGCCTAGTGAGGAGGGGGCTGCCCTGGGAGCCACTCCATGCCCCAGGCCCCTGACCGGTTGGCTGTTATGGACCGAGTCGTGTCCCCCGCTCTCCAGACTCATATGTTAAAATTCTGTCTGTGAGTCCCTCTAGCTGTGGGTGGAGCTGGGGTCTTTACAGAGATGATTAAGGTAAAATGAAGTCTCTAGGACGGCCCCATCCAATAGAACTGGTGTCCTTAAAAGAAGAGGAGGTCAAGACATAGACTCACATGGGGGGTGCGGAGGTGGGGTGCCCACATGAGGACGCAGGGAGAAGGCGGCCGTCTCTAAGCCAAGGAGGGAGGTCCCAGAATGAGCCCACCTTGCTGACCCCTTGATCTTGGACTTCCAGCCGCCAGGACTGTGAGCCAGCAAATTCCTGTTGTGGAAGCCTCTGGTCTGTGGTCACGGCTTCCCCGGCAAACTCATCCAGGAGGCCGACCCTTCTCTGCCGTGACTCCTCCCACCCACCCCCAGGGTTGTGTCAACCCAAGGCGGGGACCCAGGAGCTCACCCTGGGTGCCAGAGACCACGCTGTTCTTGTTGAGTCGCTCAGCCGTGTCTGACTCTTTACGACCCCATGGACTGCAGCACACCAGGCTTCCCTGTCCTCCATGAGCCCAGAAATCGCAGTCCAGCGTTAAACACTGAGCCTGGCTGCCACGCAGACTCCTGGGCTCAGGAGAGTCCTTTCTCACCTGCAGAGCCCTTGGGTCCCGGAGCAGAGCTGGAGGCTTAGCTGCACAAGAGTCAAGGTTCCTGCTGCTCTCTGCCCCACCCCCGCCCTGGCATTCCCCAGTCCTACGGGGCACCTCGGTGGGCGTGGAGCTCAGCTGATCTTCTTTTTAATTGGCTCACCCGACCCTCTGTGGGAGCTTCTGGGAGTTCATTTTAAAGTCGGAGAGAGGAGAAGCAGAAGCTGGCTGATTCCCTGGTTCAGCTGAGGCTGCCTCCAGTTTGGTGCCTTCCCCGCTTGGCACATCTCTTTTATGACAGTTGGAAGCTGGCAGATGAGAGCTCTGGGTGCCCCGCCTCTGCACTGAGGGGTCAGGACCAAAGGATGACATTACGAGGCTCACTGCTCCCCACCAAGGCCGCTCTGCCTCTTAACTGCCGGTCTTTCATTATCCACCCAGAGGCAAAGGGGCACCGTGCCACACGCCCGAGGCCACCTCTGCTAGCGGACGCTCAGAGCTCTGGTCAAGTGAGCTTCCCAGACTCGAGGTGCCCACACAGCCAGAGGGCACCCACCCCCACCCCCTGTCCCCCCTGCTTGCTCCATTGTCAGCCCAAGCACACCCCCCTCATCCTGCATCTGCTCAAGCCCAGGACACCTGTTCCGCCTTTTCCTCCGCACTCCTGCCTGCCGTCTCTGAGTTTCTGAATCTTGGGGCCTTCCCTGGGGNCTTAACTAGGTTAAGAATGTTTATTTTCTTTCCATTCCAATATATTTTGTCAGGAATATGTGTCGAATTTTATCAAGTGCTTTTTCTACACATTTTCTTTAACAGAAATGTCTATACAGGCGCACCTTAGACATACTGAAGGTTCAGTTCCAGACCATCTCAGTAAGCAAGTCGTATGAATTTTTTCATTTCCCAGTGAACATAAAAGTTATGTTTACACTACACAGTAGCCTGTTTAGTGTGCAAGACCATCGTGTCTAAAAAAGCAAAGTGAAAGTGTTAGTCGCTCAGTCACGTCCATCTGTTCTCAGCCCCATGGACTGCAGCACGCCAGGCTTCCCTGTCCTTCTCTATCTCCCAGAGTTTGTTCAAGCTCATATCCATTGAGTCAGTGATGCCACGCAGCATCTCATCCCCTGTCACCCATTTCTCCTGCCCTCAATCTTTCCCAGCATCAGGGTCTTTTCCAATGAGTCAGCTCTTCCCATCAAGGGGCCAAATTATTGGAGCTTCAGCTTCAACATCATTCCTTCCAATGAATATTCAGGATTGATTTCCTTTAAAATGGTCTGGTTGGATCTCCTTGCAGTCCAAGGGACTCTCAAGAGTCTTCAGCACCACAGTTCAAAAGCATCAGTTCTTTGAAGCTCAGCCTTCTTTATGGCCCAACTCTCAACATCCATACGTGACTGTTGGAAAAGCCGTAGCTTTGACTGTACAGACCTTTGTCGGCAAAGTGGCGTCTCTGCTTTTTAATACGCTGTCCAGATTTGTCATAGCTTTCCTTCCGAGGAGCCAGCATCGCGCAGGCGGCTCCTGCATGCAGTGAACACTCAAGGGCACTGGTTGGCGCCTCAGGCCTCACCGGGGCCCCTCCCGCTTTCTGTCCCTCCTCTCATCCTGCCGCCCTGCCCTTCTCCACCTGGGTCCCTGATAATCAAGCCAGGATCTTAGGCGCAGAAGTCCTCAGCCTGGAAGTTAGCGGGTCAGCTTAGGAAGAACACCTGAGCCACACCAGTGCTAATTACATCCTTATTTAGGGCAGGGCTCTGAGCTTGGGTTCGTAAATCCTTCACAGGAGGCACGAAGGTGCACCCAGGAGATGGCGAGAGACAGCCCTTGACCTTGAGAGGCTCTCAGCCTGGGTCTGAGAGGACATCCTGGAGACTCAGGAACGGTCCTGGTGGGTAAAGGGCAGATTCCTGCACGTTCAATGCCGACGACACAGTGTTACCTAGCGCTGTGTTGCTTCACCGTCAGATGCCTGGACTTGTTGAAGAAGCCCCGGCACTTTGTCTTCTGGGTATCCTGGATTCAGGTGAAGCTCCAGTGTTTTGCTGGCCTAGCTTAGGCCTCAGGGGACAATGTCATCACACTCAACATCCCCTGGTCCAGGAGCTCAGGGGGACCCTGGACTGACAGGAGGAGACGCCGTGAATTCCATGCCCCCGATCTTTCTCCCCGACACTCGAGTCTTATCCTCCGAAGCCGCGTTTGATCTCAGAGGTGGAGGGGTCCACCCTTCCGTCCCAGGTGAAGTGAATTGGGTGAAACAAGACTCTGGCTGCCTGACATTTCATCTCCTTCTCCCACTGCATCTTGGTTTGACTTGTTTCTAAGAAACAGGCCTTGACATGTCCGCACGTTGCTAAGAGGAAGCCATGCACGCAGAGCGCGGACTGTGCTTTCTCATCGGCCAACTAGATGTGTCACCTCAGGTCCCACCGAGCCGCTGTGAGTTCTAATTAGCGGTGCTGTGAGGGTGGCTGGACACTCCCGGTTGCAGCCTGTGGTGAGTCAGCACCTGCTCTGGCTGTTTTAAGCTGCAGGGTCTCGATGCCCTGCCTGACTTCCGTAGACGCATTCTGGAGTCCGAGTCTGGAACTGGTGTCCAGGCTGAGAGACCTGGTCAGCCTAGTGAGGAGGGGGCTGCCCTGGGAGCCACTCCATGCCCCAGGCCCCTGACCGGTTGGCTGTTATGGACCGAGTCGTGTCCCCCGCTCTCCAGACTCATATGTTAAAATTCTGTCTGTGAGTCCCTCTAGCTGTGGGTGGAGCTGGGGTCTTTACAGAGATGATTAAGGTAAAATGAAGTCTCTAGGACGGCCCCATCCAATAGAACTGGTGTCCTTAAAAGAAGAGGAGGTCAAGACATAGACTCACATGGGGGGTGCGGAGGTGGGGTGCCCACATGAGGACGCAGGGAGAAGGCGGCCGTCTCTAAGCCAAGGAGGGAGGTCCCAGAATGAGCCCACCTTGCTGACCCCTTGATCTTGGACTTCCAGCCGCCAGGACTGTGAGCCAGCAAATTCCTGTTGTGGAAGCCTCTGGTCTGTGGTCACGGCTTCCCCCGCAAACTCATCCAGGAGGCCGACCCTTCTCTGCCGTGACTCCTCCCACCCACCCCCAGGGTTGTGTCAACCCAAGGCGGGGACCCAGGAGCTCACCCTGGGTGCCAGAGACCACGCTGTTCTTGTTGAGTCGCTCAGCCGTGTCTGACTCTTTACGACCCCATGGACTGCAGCACACCAGGCTTCCCTGTCCTCCATGAGCCCAGAAATCGCAGTCCAGCGTTAAACACTGAGCCTGGCTGCCACGCAGACTCCTGGGCTCAGGAGAGTCCTTTCTCACCTGCAGAGCCCTTGGGTCCCGGAGCAGAGCTGGAGGCTTAGCTGCACAATAGTCAAGGTTCCTGCTGCTCTCTGCCCCACCCCCGCCCTGGCATTCCCCAGTCCTACGGGGCACCTCGGTGGGCGTGGAGCTCAGCTGATCTTCTTTTTAATTGGCTCACCCGACCCTCTGTGGGAGCTTCTGGGAGTTCATTTTAAAGTCGGAGAGAGGAGAAGCAGAAGCTGGCTGATTCCCTGGTTCAGCTGAGGCTGCCTCCAGTTTGGTGCCTTCCCCGCTTGGCACATCTCTTTTATGACAGTTGGAAGCTGGCAGATGAGAGCTCTGGGTGCCCCGCCTCTGCACTGAGGGGTCAGGACCAAAGGATGACATTACAAGGCTCACTGCTCCCCACCAAGGCCGCTCTGCCTCTTAACTGCTGGTCTTTCATTATCCACCCAGAGGCAAAGGGGCACCGTGCCACACGCCCGAGGCCACCTCTGCTAGCGGACGCTCAGAGCTCTGGTCAAGTGAGCTTCCCAGACTCGAGGTGCCCACACAGCCAGAGGGCACCCACCCCCACCCCCTGTCCCCCCTGCTTGCTCCATTGTCAGCCCAAGCACACCCCCCTCATCCTGCATCTGCTCAAGCCCAGGACACCTGTTCCGCCTTTTCCTCCGCACTCCTGCCTGCCGTCTCTGAGTTTCTGAATCTTGGGGCCTTCCCTGGGGGTCTAGTGGTTAAGACTTTGCCTTCCAATGTAGGGCGTGCAGGTTCGATCCCCGGTCAGGGAACTAAGATCCCACATACTTTATGGCCAAAATGTCAAAACATAAAACAGAACCAGTATTGTAACAAATTCAGTAAAGGCTTTAAAAATGGTCCACATAAAAAAAGAATCTTAAAAATGAATCATGGTGGGAATGTAAGATGGTGCACATGATGTGAAAAAGCCTTGACAGCTCCTCAAATGGTTAAAGATTGAATTACCCTGTGACCATCATCAGCTCAAAGGACATGAGTCTGAGCAAACTCCAGGAGATAGTGAAGGACAGGGAAGCCTGGAGTGCTGCAGTCCATCAGGTGCTAAGGAGCTGGCCACAACTGGGCGCCTGAACAACCGTGTGACCCAGCAATTCCACTCCTAGGTCGGTACTGAAAAGAACTGGAAACAGGCATGCAAACAGATCCTGCACACAGAGGATCACAGCAACACCACTCACAAAACAGTGGAGTGGCCCGGAGGCGGAAAGAACCCACATACATGTGAGCAGGTGAAGGGACAATCCAAGTGTGGCAAAGCCGTACAACGGACCACCATTCAGCCGGGGAGCAGGTGTTGTGATGGCGCGAGCTACCACGAGGAGAAGCCATCACGCTCGGCGAAGGAAGCCGGACACGCTAGGCCGTTTGCCGGAGGAGCCCAGAATGCACAGCTGCAGAGAGACCAAGAGAAAGCAGACGAGTGGTTGGCACAGGCTGGGGGAAGACTTGACTGCTGATTGGGTTGGGCTCTCCTTTAGGGACGATGAGCATCTTCAGAACTAAGCTAACAGCGACGGTTGCACGGCATTGGGCAATGCGTTAAATGCCACTGAGTCGTACACTGAAAATGGTTAATGTTATATGAATCTGACCTCCTGTAAGAAGGATGAAATCATGGATTCTTAGAGCTGGAAGGAACTTTGGTCCGGTCTGAGCTTGTAGGGATGCCAGGAAATCTGTAGTGGGGTGTGTGTGTGTGTGTGTGTGTATGTGTGTGTGTGTGTATGCGCGCTCAGTTGCTCAGTTGTGTCCAGCTCTTTGCAAATCTATGAACTGTAGCCCGTCAGGCTCCTCTGTCCCTAGAATCTTCCAGGCAGGAATACTGGAGGGCATTTCCATTTGCTCCTCCGGGGAATCTTCCCCATCCAGGGATTGAACCTGCATCTCTTACGTCTCCTGCATTGGCAGGCAGAGTCTTTACCACTCCGCCACCTGGGAAGCCCCAGGAAAACTCTGTAGGGTGAGGGTTATATCTTATTTTTATTTCTAAAAATTCATGCATGAAAACATTTCTTTTAAGTCTTTCAAGTAATGTAGTGAAGTGAAAGTCACTCAGTCATATGCGACTCTTTGGGACCCCAGGCCAGAATACTGGAGTAGATAGCCTGTCCCTTCCCCAGGGGATCTTCCCACCCCAAGGATCAAACGTCTCCCACCCTGCAGGCGGATTCTTCACCAGCTGAGCCACAGGGAAGACAAATGTAGACAAAGCTACTAAGCTTTCCTCACAAGCAGATGAGTGCTGCTCCACTCTCCGGCTGCTGGTCTGGTATGTCACCCCCCAGGCCTCTCTCTAGGCACGCATAGGTTGTACAGGAGCGTGTTTGAGTTTTGTGGTTGTTGCTTTCCTAAGTAGCATCGTACAGCACTTAACTGTTCTGCAACTTGTTTTCTTCCCTTAAAAATACGTCTTAGAGATTCTTCCATGCGCGTGTAGCTCCAGTTCATTTTTGTTGACACCCGCAGGGCCTTGCAGCATCTAAAAGCACCATGATTAATGTAATCAGTCCTCATTTGATAAGCACTTGGGGTCTTTCCCCCCGATCTTTGCTTTCCTTGTCTGCACACATCTCCTTTGCAGAGAGGGGAACGTTTCTCTAGCTTAGGTGCCAACGTGGAATTGCCAAGTATTTGTTGCTCAGGCGCTAAGTCGTTGCAGCCCCTTGGACTGCAGCATGTCAGGCTTCCCTGCCCTTCCCTGTCTCCTGGAGTTTGCTCAAACGCATGTCCATCGAGTCGGTGATGGCCAGGTACAGGACACACACATTGCATGTGTTCATGGATGTTGCCAAATTGCCCACAGAAATTGCCTGGACTAGTTTGCATTCTCCCCAAGACAATGTGAGAGTGTTTTTTTCCTCACACCCTTGCCAAAACTTTATTTTTACCAAGACAGATTTTTTTGCTGCTCAGGTTATTGCAGTGTGCTAAAGCTGATCGTCGCTAATGCCTAGAGATTGTTGATTACGTTCCAGGCACTGCCCCAAGAACTTTACTCGTATATACTGACTCATTTAATCCCATAACAATCTTAAAGGTGCAGTCCTTTACTGTTCCTGTTTTATAGCTGACAAAACTCAGGTGCAGAGCAAAATCTTACGGTTTCAGGTTTTCCCTTGATTATTCCTGAGCTGAAGTATTGCTCCATGTTATTGATCACATAAAACTGTATGACTCGCCGGTTCATTTTCTTAATTTCCTCTCCTACCATATTCCTTGCCTTTTTCTTATTGTCGTTCTGCACATTAATCTTTATTTCACGTATTACAGATGTTTTCCTAGAACATAGCTTACACTTTAACTTTGTGGCACTATTTTCCATCACATAGAAGTTTTAAATTATGATGTACTCACATTCATCAATCTTTGCCCAAATGACATTAGCATATTATGGCTTGTTTAAGAAGGCCTGTCTTATCCCAAGGTTATAAGCATATTTTAGACTTTGTTTCCTCTAAAACTTTTGGAATTCATTATTTCATTTTTAAGTCATTAATCTATCTGCAAATTATCTCTGCAGAGGAGCAAAGTGGGAATATCATTCTCTCCAAATTGTTAGCAGATTATCCCAACAGTTATTGAATACTCCTTTTATCTCTGTGTTGATTTGAAACAAAGCCCTAATCAGGCATTAATTTTCTACACGTAGGTGAGTTTACCAGGCTTTTGTTCATTGTTCTGATTATCTGTTGCTGTATCCTGCAGCCTATTGTTTCTCAGTGTTTTAGTACCTGGAGTGTTTTAACTTGACTTTTGTAGTCACCTTGCTGAACTCATATTCTACCAGTTTATGATCTCATTATTGTTGCTTTAAAAATAACTTTTAATTTCTGTTTTTATATTTCTTTGGTGTATAGATTGAAGATGGTGTTCTTTTGTAATTTTTTTTAAAAAATCTTATATTTCCATCAGCCACTATGCCATATGTTATTTCTGCTTTTCATTATTGCTTGAATTTCTTGTGGCTATTAAATACATGGTGAGTTTTTGAAAAATTTCCAGCTGTATTTGAAGAGTTTTTCTAACCTATCTAGAGAGTTCTGTAGAGCCATTAGCGCAGACATGTGAACTGTTCTGAATCCTCGTAACCGAGCTTACCGGTTCCCCTCTTGGGGCCTCACGATGTCCCCGGCTGTGGCAGCGACTTTGCCGGCTTCTTCGTGTTTCTGTCTGGTTCGCTTCACGTGCTGCAAAGCTGTACCGTGAGGCCCACGAATGTTCATNTCCTCGTAACCGAGCTTACCGGTTCCCCTCTTGGGGCCTCACGATGTCCCCGGCTGTGGCAGCGACTTTGCCGGCTTCTTCGTGTTTCTGTCTGGTTCGCTTCACGTGCTGCAAAGCTGTACCGTGAGGCCCACGAATGTTCATGGTAGCTAACAGTTCCTCTAACGACATACAATGCCCTTGGTCCCTTTTAATGCCTTTCCTCTCAATGTTCTTGCTAACCCTTTTATATTTGTTGCAATTTATGGTGGGCTTCCCTGTGACTCAGTTGGTAAAGAATCCGCCTACAATGCGGAAGACCTGGGTTCAGTCCCTGGGTTGGGAAGATCCCCTAGAGGAGGGAAATTTATGATACATGGGACTTATTCTTACTACCTTACTCTGTATTTTTATTTTCCAAAGGTTTATTGTGATCTTCTTCCTTTTTGCAGAATTCATCAAGATCGCTTTGTTCTGTTTTTTTCTGTTGTGGTTTGCTGATCATTTTTTTTTTTACTGACCATCTGTTTGGTTGTTCTATTCATCATTAAAAGTGGGCTATTGAAGTCTCCAAGTATTATTGTAGAACTGATATTTCTCCCTTTAATTCTGGCAATTTTTGCTTCATATATTTTGGGGGCTCTGTTGTAAAAGGCATATATTTGCATAATTGTTATTTGAATCGATGGATTGACCCTTTTATCAACATATAAAATCCTTCGGCTCTTGAAATATTTTTTAACTTAGAATCTATTTACTCTGATAGTAGCACAGTTACCCCAGCTCTCTTGGGTCACCATTTGGGTGGAATGTCTTTTGCCATCCTTATTAGGACCCCACCCTAACGACCTCTTTTTAACTTAATCACCTCTTTAAAGACTTTGTATTCAAATAAAATACAGTCACTCCTGAGGTACAGGGCGTTTGGCTGGCAACCTGTAACTTTGGGGAACGCAGTTCAGATCACATCAGGTATGTATCACTGTTTCTTTTTTCTAAATTAAAAAATATTTATGTACTTATGTGCGTGTTTGTGTGTCTGGCTGCATCGAGCCTCAGCTGTGGCACGCGGGATCTTCGGGCGTGGCATGGGTCTTTCCTTGCAGAGCGAGGACTCTCTGGTTGTGGCACGTGGCCTGCAGAGCGCACGGGCTCAGTAGCTTCCCAGCATGTGGAATCTTAGTTCCCCGGACCAGGGATCGATCCCTTGTTCCCTGCGTTGGCAGGTGAATTCTTGACCACTGGACTACCAGGGAAATTCCACTATTGTTTCTTATATCCTAATTTTTCCCCTTGGAATTTCTTTCCTCCTGACTGACGTGCATCATTTGATGATTGTTTAATTAAAGTTCTGTGGATGGTAAATATTTTGAGTCCTTGCATGTGTGAAAAGCTTTTGCCTAGTTTACACTTGAGTCGCTGTTTAGCTAAATATAGATTCTAGTTTTAAAATAATGTTTCCTAAAAAAAAAAATAATGTTTCCTTGGAACTTGAAAGATAACACCCCCACACTGGTATCTGTATTAGGTGATGCCAGTTAGTCAGTCTGATTCTGTTTCTTTGTAGGCAGTATATCTCGTCCGTCTTTTAGGACTTTTCCTGGGAGCCTTGTGTTCTGAGGCTTCATCATGTTGTGAATCGATGTGGTCTATTTTCTCACATCTTCCCGGCACTCCTGTGTGTCCTTTTAAGCTGAGGACGCGTGTCCTTTTCCAATTCTGGAAATTATTTCCTTAGAACGTCTTTGAGTTTGACTTCTGTATTCTTTTCGTTCCCCCTTCTGAATCACCGCCAGGAAAAATATTGGAATGTCTGGATCCATCTTCCATTCTCTCAACTTTTCTTTCATTCTCTCCAGCCTCTCTTTTTCCCCCTCCTCCCGGATCCTGGGAGAATTTCTCAATTCCATCTTCCAGCTCAGTGATTCAGTCGCGGGCTGTCTGCAAATACGGTCCCCCTGCTGATTTCCGTTCCAGTGATCTTTTAAATCTCCACTGGCTGAGCCCGTATCGCGGGCACCTTCTGGGGACGCTACGTATGCACGGTCTACAGATTTGTGCTGCTGGCTCTGTGGGCCGCTTCCCTGGTGGCTTCTGTCTGCTGCGTGTGGTGGTTTCTCTGCAGTGGTGCCGGCTTTCCCTGAAGGCCTGGTGTTTCTTGGGGTGGGGGCTGTATTGACAATGGACATTGTTCAGAGCGTCCCTTGGACTGCAAGGAGATCAAACCAGACCATCCTAAAGGAAATCAACCCTGAATACTCATTGGAAGGGCTGATGCTGAAGCTGAAGGTCCAATACTTTGGCTACATGATGTGAAGAAGTGACTCATTAGAAAAGACCCTGATGCTGGGAAAGGCTGAGGGCAGGAGGAGAAGGGGACGACAGAGGATGAGATGGTTGGATGTGTGTCACTGACTCAGACATGAGTTTGAGCAAGCTCTGGGAAATAGTGGAGGAGAGGGAAGCCTGGCAAGCTGCAGTCCATGGGGCTGCAAAGAGTGGGACACGCCTTCCCGAGGAAACAGCGATTTTTCTCCGTAACCNTGTTTGTTTGTTTCACAAGCCTCTGCCATGCCAGTTCTCCCTTTTCCTGTCCTTACACACATTTTTAAGGCAAAATTCAACACTTTGTACGTAAGTCTGTCGCATTCCATCTTGTGATTTGGGCCGTATAGTCTTGCCTGTCAAATCTCTGAATATTGATGAGCGCGTTTATCATATTAACTATCTCTTCCAACTCTGCATGACCTTCGGACCCGATGAGATTCTCCTTTATGTCTCCTCTCACTTCGTTGCCAAAAACGTTGCACACAGTACAGCCAGCAACGAGCTCTTTGGTGTCCCGGCTTGAGACCTCACCCAGGGTTTATTTATTTATCCAACAGACCTTTCTAAAGTCGAGTGGTTGTCAGTACCCTTCGTGTAATGGCTTAACGATTTGTGAGTTCACCTATCAGGAAAAACAGTTGATCCAAATTCTGTTATCTTACCGTCAAGGTTATCATGAAAAATTAGTCAGAAGCTGCCACCAGGATGGGCTGGTTGTTAATCCGAGCAGATTAGCGCGTAATTGTCTTGCTGTTTGCTAGTTTCTCTGGTGTATCTGTTTGCCTCCCCAGCTGGAGAGTGAGTTTCTGGTGTCGGGGGAGGGGGATATTGATGTCATTGCCTTGGCAGGGGTTGGGTGTACTGTTGGGCACACAGAGGCCTTCTGGCCTGGAAGCCATTGCGGCCGATGCTGTATGAATACTAACACACCGCGCCAGGGTCGGGAGGTGTTGGGATTTCGGTCTTTGAGGTGCACGCGATGGGGATACCTTCTGCACGTTGCCTCTGGTCATGGCGGACTTTGACTGTCTGTCTCCAAGCCTGGGCCTCTGCTTTGCACACACATCCTTGCCAAGCATGGCCTCACCCTCCTTGCCCATTTCACAATTTGGGACGCGGTTCAGAGAATGCCCCCCTCGGAAATCCCACCCGACAAGAATTGAGGTGAAATGAATGGGGTTCCTACCCAGCAGAGGCTCACCCACTAAAAGGGGAAGTGAACTGGGTTGCTGGAGTGACTCATTCACTGACTGGTTCCTTCGCTCACCTCGTCAGCAAACACCACGCCAAGGTGTAACCGAATGAAAGGGAATGTCACCCACTGAGCATGTCCATTACGGCCCCACAACAGAAGTGGGCTGTTCTCATCTAAGAGTGAGAACTGGCCACGTGCTTTTTACTGAGCTGCCCTGGGCAGGCGGTGGCTTGAGGCCACTCACACATTCCCATCTCCTGAATAGATGCAGAAACTCCTAGAGTGGACGTGAGTTCATCAGGCTTCCCCAGGTTGGTGGACGCGTGTCCTGAGATGGTGTTTGTCAAAACGTGTGTGGCAGAAGACTAGCCCTGTGAGTTGATTCATGAAACAGAGATTCTCAGACTTCGTGGGGAAGGCTGAACGCTGCACCTCCCTTGAGGAGATATACATGCAAATCTCTGAAGAGTCCTGCTGCGACCCAGGCTTCCAGTCAGCTTGCCCGTGCTCATGCTGGACTCCTCACCTGTCTTTTGTTAGCTAAACACACTTGTGGTTTTTCTGGGTTGTTGTTGTTCAGCTGCTAAATTGTGGCCACCTCTTTGAGACCACATGGCCTGCAGCACGTCAGGCTCCTCTTTCCTCCACCATCTCCTGGAGTTTGCTCAGATTCGTGTCCATGGAGTCAGTGGTGCCATCCAAGCACCTCACCCTCTGCCAGCCCTTCTTCTTTTGCCATCAGTCACTTCCGGCTTCAGAGTCTGCTCCAGCAAGTCGGCTCTTCACGTCAGGTGGCCAGAGTGTTGGAGCTTCAGCATCAGTTCTTCCAGTGAATAGTCAGCGTTGGTTTCCCTGGTTTATGAATCAGCCCCATAAGGACCCAGTGGCCCAAATGACCCAGAATGAAAGGGAAAATACAAAATTCCTCAAGCTTACAAAACAGCTGCACATCCCCAGTGGAGGGCGATCCCGTGAAATCGTCCCCAGCTTCCTGGTCTCTCTGTGGAGCTTGCACTTACCCTCCCTGTGGGCAAACTCTGGGCCTGCTTGGGCGCGCCATAGACAGCTGCGGAAGCAACCGCTGAGATCAGCTGGCAGGAGGCGTTACCTGGAAAGGCCTGTGGGGTCTCCAGGGCAGGCCGAGAGCTTCAGGGGAGCTGCTGGCCTCCCCCCCAGCCTGTGGCTGTGCTCCACAGCTGGAGCCTGATTTCTCTGGCTTGCTCGAGGCTGGCTCTCGGTTATCCTTGAAACGCCCGGCTGCCCTGGGCCTGCACCCTCCCAGCCGGTGGCCCCCACTGCGTCTCCTCTTGCAGCCTCTCTTGCAGTTTCTTTCCCAGCCTGTTTGGAGCATTGATATCCCCACCCTCGCTGGTTCCTGGGTCTTTCAACCCCTCATCCTGTAACTGTCATTTGCCTGGGAACTCTGAATGTCCTGTCCCCATGGGGACTCGACATCCCATTTCCGTGGTAACCTGCAGAAACCCCGGGATGCCGTGGGACCTGGAGCCCTTGGCTGTGACCTCTCCCCACAGGGACCCCCGGTAGGGAAATGATGGGGGGTGGGCAAGAGGAGGTCCTGGCACCTTCTGGGGCCAAATGTAGACAGAGGCATCCATTCCTGTGCCCTTCCTCACTCTGGGTTCTTACCAAAGACACATCCCTGAGCTGATGTGACAGTGGGTTAAAGCTACTGAGAGGCCCCTTCAGGCAAAGATTCATTATTAATCGGCCAGGCTGTGATGATTAGTTAGGCCGGAGAACAGCAGGCCACCTGGGGAAGCGCAAGCAATCTGCCTCAGCGCGCAGGGCCTCCAAGTGACTGGGCAGGGGCTCAGAACCGGGTGGGCTCCGTCAGCCCTTGTTGACTTCACTGGGGTCTGGGCCAGGCTCTAGGGACAGAGGTGTGAGTGAGGCTGACGTGGTCCCCAATCTCAGCAGCAGTCACACTGTGTGTGCACATGCCAGCCCGTACCTTATGAGGTCCCTCCTCCTCCATGGAGGCGGGCAGCCCTCCTTTGTCCACTGCCAGCCCCCGACACCCAAGGCCTTCACCATCCTCCACCTCCCAGGGTGTCCCCTCGCCTTCACTCTTGCCTCCCAGAGTCTGTTCTCCATCCGAGCCTCTTGTGTCTGTTTCACTGCAAACCACATCCTGTCATTCTCACACCCCAAACCCTCCTGCAGCATCTCCACAGTCCTTCACAGGACCCTCAGGACCCCCCACGATCTGGCCCTGCTGCCCTCTTTGACGTCACATCACGCCTCCTCTCCCTGTGGTCCCAACACTCCAGCCCCACTCACCCACTCAACAGGTCCTTCCTCTGCGCCGCCCAGCATGGGGGACTGCCCCCTGCCCCCCCCCCAGCAAGGCTGTCAGGCTCGTGAATATACGCGATCCAAACAAACCAAGATGTGCTAGACGCATGAGTACTCTCCGGGTTTCAAAGTCTGAGGATGAAAAAGAAAAAGGAGGCAGGAGATCTCATCAACTTTTTTTTTTACACTAATCAAATGTCCAGAAGATCATATTTTGGATATATTAGGTGAAAGGTTTTAAAATATATTATTAACATTAATTTCACGTATTTCTTTAGACTTTCTTTGTAACGTGGCTGATAGAAAATTTCAGGGGACGTCTGTGGCCCGCAGTCCCAGCAGCGTCCTCCTGTCAAGGGTCCCCGTCCTGGACCTCTGGAGGCCTGTTTATGCCACATCTTTGCCAGGATCCCTGCTCCCCTGATGCTCCGCTTACTTGGTTCCTCCTCCTCATCTGGGTCTTGAACTGAGACTGATGCGGGCCTCCCTGGCCTCATCTAAGAGCCTGCACCTCTGGGCAGCTCTGCCGGCACCGTCTGTTCCCTCCTGGTGATCGCCCTGGGCAGCTGCCGCCACTCACCGTCTGTTCCCCACGCACGCTGTGTGCCCAGCTCTGTTCTCAGTTTCAGGTGTGTCCACTTGCTACAGCCTCACCACTGCCCTCAGAGAAAGCAGTTTCCCATTGTACAGATGGGAAAACAGAGGGATTCCCAACCCAAAGGCCTGGCTTCAGAGCCTGCTATTCTGACCCACTGAGGCCAGGGACCTCGCTTGCTTTGAGTTCCCATCTGGCACGTGTTGGTGCCAAATAAGTATTTGCTGACTATCCAGTTGTTCATCGACAGATGGAGAGACAAGCGAGATGTGGTCCGTTCACGCGAGGGCCTGCTACTCAGCCAACAGGGATGCAGGGCTGATGCGTGCTGCGGCGGGGATGGACCGAAAACCACAGCAAACAGAAGAAGCCACTGTTGAAGGCACACTGCAGGCCAAGATGGTTGGGCTGCACTGACGGAAAGGTCCTCAGAAGGAATCCACAGAGACAGGAGCAAGTCAGCAGTTGCCAGGGGCTGCGGGAGAGGGGATGGGGAGTGACTGCTCATGGGCGTGGGGTTTCCTTTGGCGGGGGATGCAGATGATCTGAAATTACATGATAGTGATGGTCACACAGCCCCATGAATATGTGGAAACACACTGAATTGTACACTTGAAATAGTGACTTTTATGGTGTAAGGGGACGACAGAGGATGAGATGGTTGGATGGCATCACTGATTCGACGGACATGAGCTTGAGCAAACTTTGGGAATTGGTGATGGACAGGGAAGCCTGGTGTGCTGCAGTCCATGGGGTCGCAAAGAGTCAGATACAGCTGAGTGCCTGAACTCAACTGATGATGTATGAATGAGAGCTCAATTAATATAAACAAACAGATTTTACGTTGAGTAAATGAATCCTCACAGAGCAAATGGAGAAAGCCGGGATTCGCTACCTTTCTCACAGGGCTGTCCAGGAGTCTGTCTGCAGACGCGGAGTTGCACCCGAGTCACTTAGTCGTCCCGTATTTCTCCTGTATCTGCAGAGATGCTGGGCACTTTGCCAGGCATCACATTGCTGCTTCGAGGAAGACAGGCGGGTTTCTGACCTTTGGGCTCCTCCAGGGAAGTCAGAGGGTTCTGTGGGTGCTTACAAGGCAGTGGAAGGAGTGGGACCTGGGGGTGAGGCTTCTTACCCTGGAGGCCAGGCCACCACCACCCACCCCAGCAAGTTTACATCAGTATTTTCTCTGATGGAAATCTGCCATTTCCTTCAATGATGGATTCAGGGGACAAGCCATTGCACTATCAGAGACAACACTTTTACCCTT
This sequence comes from Raphicerus campestris, assembly GCA_006410735.1. Classification (NCBI taxonomy): domain Eukaryota; kingdom Metazoa; phylum Chordata; class Mammalia; order Artiodactyla; family Bovidae; genus Raphicerus; species Raphicerus campestris. The sequence continues at coordinate 553,486 of SJYW01012626.1, forward strand.
GTCACCAACAGAAATCACAAATACTGGATTGGCCAAAAAGTGTATCTGGGTGTTTCCATCACACGTTATCAATAACTCAAATGAACTTTTTGGCCCACCCTATATTTTCATATCCCTTTATGGTTTTCGCAGATGCCTCAGAATATCATCGGCCTCTCCCTATCTCAAACTCAGGGCATCAATAAGAAGGTACACGCTTTAGAAAATCACAGTTTTTAAAATATTTGATAATTCTGTTTCACTATAGCTTGTAATTCTCTGTATGTTATTTCATTATTCTGGAAGCGGCTCCAGATACCATATGGATTCCAGAAAGTTATGGTCGCCTGGGGGACCGGCTCCTTGTTCAGGAAAGGTCCTGGTGGTTCCTGTAATGAAGGGAGGCGCCAGGCCTGAAAACGCAGAGGAACGGCAGCTGAAGGCCGAGGTGGCCGTGCCAAGGGACCAGAGAGGTGCTCGCCTCCCGAAAGTGGCCCCAGGGCACTGCGAGCCCAGAAGGACCTGGGCCCCCGTGTGTGGCCCCCGGACAGGAGGCCAGAGGGTTCTGGGGACCTCAGACAAAGCACAGCTCCTTCAGCAGGAAATGATCCTTTCAGCCCTGGCTCTTCAACTTTGGTCTTTGTTGCTTGAAAAACGCTTTGAGGCCGTGTAGACGGAGATATCTCTGAGGAGCTTCCTGAAATACCCGCAGTGAGGGTTGGGGAGCCCTGGACACCTCACTCCAGTGTAAGAGGGAAGTCTCCGTGTCAGAACGGCACTGAAAAGAACCCACATTTCTGTTCCAGAAACAGTCAGAGGCAGGCGCGTTTCAGATGCCGCGTCGGCCGCTAAATGTTGGTGTCTTGGTTTTACTGGCCTGTGTCATGACCCTAATGTTACTTAAATGTAGTTTGGTGGTATTTTTTATTGCGGTTCCCCCTCTTCTCCCCACAGCTGCTAATACTTCCTGTCTCTGCTCCCCACTCTCCCTTGTCACCCGTTATCCATTACTGTCAGCGTCCTGCCGGCATGTCCTTGGAGAGGATTCTTAATGGAGCTGTCCTGGTTAAAGAAATTCAATGTGATTGAACTGCAGCGAAGAATCAAAATCCAAATATCTGAAAGGGATGAATAATAACTAGGTATTAAAGCATATTGGTTATTTATTACTGGCAGAAGGCAGGAAAACATTAGCATGTAAAAAGCTGTAAATTAATCACGGCTGGGGATAGGAAGCCTGAAAAGTCACCTCTATCTTTGTTAACTCTGGTTTGTTATTCTTCATGTGCTCCCGCATCCCCACGCCTGCCCTTCCGTGAGAGATTTTCATCCCAGCTGGCTAGCTGCAGGCACAAAGAGGGGAGATTAAACCCCCCCAAAATTGTTAATCTCATGTCACCCCGTGGTTAAAAGAGGGCGGCCCGGGGAACATGCGTCTGTGGGCTTATCTAGCTTCAGACCCTGGCCACGCCGCTCGCTCACTGTGACCTCAGACAAGTCACCTGACCTCTCCAGACGCTGGGCCTCCAGCCTGTCAGGTGCAAATGATTCTAAAGCCTTCCTCATAGCGCTGTCCTGGGGATTAAATCAGACACTACCTTTACATGTTTAAGACTGTGGCTGATGGCAGCTGCTGGTGGCAGAGGGACAAGGGCCTTGCCACTCAAATCGCTGTCAGTGGTCCAGAGCGGCATGAAAAATGCGGATTCCCAGGGCACACCTCTGGCCTCTTGCTCTAGGCTCTGCCTCCGATAAGATCCCCAGGTGAGACAGTTAGACATTAATGCTTGAGAAGCCTTGATAGGGTGTTCTGATACATATTAACACAAGGGAGCTTTTAGTGAACTGGAGGAAAAGATGTTCCATTTTATGATGAAACCGAGAAAAAGACTGTTTACATTCAAAGAATGCGTTGACTGTTTGAGCTGGAAGGTACGTTGGAAGGCAATCCTGCCGTCTTTGGCACTGAGGACTCTGAGGTCTGGAGAAGTGAAGCGTCTGCCCGAGGCCACAGAGTTGGTGTTCTGGTTAAGTGTTGTTGCGTAAAAACCACTCGCTCCCGAGTCTGCACTTTGGGCTGAGCTCAGCTGGGTGCTAAGCTCATGGGTCTGCTCTATGCGCCATCAGCTTGGGGCCCAAGATGGCTCACTCCATGGCCATCGGCGGGGATCTGAGTCTGACTGCTGGGACCCTCCCTTCCTGGGCATGAGGGCCTCTCCCAGCTGCTTCCACCCCTCACAGCATGGCGGCTGGTCAGAGTGAGTATCCCAGGTGGCACTAGTGGGAAAGAACTCACTGGCAACCCACTCTAGTACTCTTGCCTCGAAAACTCCATGGACGTAGGAGTCTTCAGTTCAGTTCAGTCGCTCAGTCGTGCCCACCTCTTTGCGACCCCATGGACTGCAGCACATCAGGCCTCCCTGCCCATCACCAACTCCTGGAGTTTACTCAAACTCATCTCCATTGAGTCAGTGATGCCATCCAACCATCTCATCCTGTCGTCCCCTTCTTCTTCCTGCCTTCAATCTTTCCCAGCATCAGGGTTTTTTCAGATGAGTCAGCTCTTCACGTCAGGTGGCCAAAGTATTGGAGTTGCAGCTTCAACATCAGTTCTTCCAATGAACACTCAGGACTGATTTCCTTTAGGATGGACTGGTTGGATCTCCTTGCAGTCCAAGGGACTCTCAATAGTCTTCTCCAATACCACAGTTCAAAAGCATCAATTCTTCTGCACTCAGCTTTCTTTATGGTCCAACTCTCCTGGGAAAACCATAGCTTTGACTATATGGACGTTTGTCGGCCAAGTAATGTCTCTGCTTTTTAATATGCTGTCTAGATTGATTATAATTTTTCTTCCAAGGAGCGAGTGTCTTAATTTCATGGCTGCAGTCACCATCTGCAGTGATTTTGGAGCCCCCAAAATAAAGTCTCTCACTGTTTCCATTGTTTCTCCATCTGTTTGCCATGAAGTGATGGGACTGGATGCCATGATCTTAGTTCCCTGAATGTTGAGTTTTAAGCCAACTTTTTCACTCTCCTCTTTCACTTTCCTCAAGAGGCTCTTTAGTTCCTCTTCACTTTCTGACATAAGGGTGGTGTCATCTGCATATCAAAAGTTATTGATATTTCTCCTGGAAATCTTGATTCCAGCTTGTGCTTCATCCAGCCCAGCATTTCACATGATATACTCTGCATGTAAGTTAAATAAGCAGGGTGACAATATACAGCCTTGATGTACTCTTTTCCTGATTTGGAAAATTCTCGTACTCTTGCCTGGAAAATTCCACAGACAGAGGAGCCTGGTAGGCTATAATCCATGGGATCGCAGTCGGACACGACTGAGCAATTTCACTTCACTATCAGTGCAGGAGACATAAGCGATGAGGGTTCAATCCCTGGGCCAGAAAGATCCCCTGGAGGAGGAAATGGCAACCCACTCCAGTATTCTTGCCTGAAGAATCCCATGGACAGAGGAGCCTGGCAGGCTACAGTCCATAGGGTTGCAGAGTTGGATGCCACTGAAGCGACTTATACACACGCACGTTATAAATTGTACAGTAGAATAGTGTGAGTTTTGCTCTACGCCACTGATTATCTTTTGAAGGCTTTCCCTCCTGTTTGCCTGTGTTTTTTTAAATTGTTTCAGTTGGAGGATAATTGCTTGGCAGTGTTTTGTTGATTTCTGCTGTACAACATGAATCAGTCATAATTATATCTATACAGTATATATCAAATATAATGTAACATGATACGGTCTCCTGCCCCCTCCCTCTGAGCCTCCCTCCACCCAGCACCCCGCCCCTCCAGCTGTCTGCAGAGCACCGGCTGCCTCCCTGTGCTTTGCAGCGCTCCCCACGGGCTGGTGTGTATGCGCCCAAGCTGCCCTCTCAGTTCTTCCCTCTCCTTCCCCCGCTGTGTCCACAAGTCCTTTCTCTGTGAAGCCGCTCGTTATTTCTTAAAGAAATTGCAAATGGAGGAAAGTTTATCTTAACTCACACATTTACCATGTTGGCACTCTCCAGCCCTTGGTGCAGATCCTAGTTTCTGTCTGGCATCATATTTCTTCAGTCTGAAAAATATCATTTAGCATTCCTTACACTGCAGGTCTGCTCACGATGGAGTTTTTTCAGCTCCTGATTTCTCACAGAGAGAGCCTTTATATCATCTTACTTTTGAAAGATAGCCACTGGGCCAAGAATTCCAAGTTGCCCTTTTGTTTCACAGCTTTAAAGCTGTGGCTCTGTGTACTCTTTGCATTGTTATTGAGTGACCGTTATTTTTTATCACATTTATTTTATATAGTGTATTATTTTTTTTGCTGTATGCTTTTAAGATTTCTTTTTGTATTTGATTTTCACCAGTTTAACATATACTTATATATATTTTCATGTTTATTTTGCTTAGAGTTCATGGAATCTCTTAGATCTCTGGGTTGATACTTTTTTATTAAATCTGGGGCGAGGGAATTAAAGTGAATTTTCTTCCACATATTCTCTTTCTCCTCTCCTTCTAGGACTCTAATCACGTGAACGTTAGACCACTTTCCACAATTCACTGATTTTCCACCTTTTTCCATCCCCATGCCTTAGCTGTATAGTTCCTATCGCCCTTTCTTCAAGTTCACTGACTTCTTTCTGTAGTGTCCAAATGGTTGTTACGCCCATGTACTGAATTTTTGTAATTTGTCTATTCTAAATTTTAAGTCTAGGATTTTCATTTGGTTATTTCTTGTTTTGGATCTTTTCCCTTCTCCTGCTCATATTTCCTTTAAGTCTTTCACATACTTATAATAGCTCTTTCAAAACGTTTGTATGCAAATGCCAACACTTCTGTAACTTCTGGGTCTGTTTCTGTTGACTGGTTTTTCTCCTTGCCGGCATTTGCACGTGTCTAGTAAACATTTTTTTTATTGAGTTCTGGTCACTGTGGATGCCATGTTTCTGGGTTTTGTTGTTTATAAGTTGTGGCGAGTGTTTATCTGGCAGCTAATTTCTGTGTGATAGGTGTGTTTCTTTTGAACAGTACTTTTCAACACTTTTATTTTTATCTGGAGGGTGATTGCTTTGCGACGGTGTATCGGTTTCTGCCGTGCAGCAGTGCGAGTCGGCAGCAGGCACACACGCCCCACCCAGCCCCGCACCTCTGGGCTGCGCACAGCGCGGCTCTGGCCTCCGTCCTCACACAGCAAGTCCCCGCTGGCCCTTGTTCTGCACGCGGTACTGTATTCTTCTTTTATGCTCCTTTGTCAGTCGCGTGCAGGCTGGCGCTCGCTGGCGCTGGAGCAGCCCTGTTCGTCAGGTGTGGCTGTCCTGGTCTCTGAACGCTCAGGGTCTCTGAACGCGGCAAGGCCCTCCCGGTCTGGCTGACTGGAGCCCCAGCGTCGTCTGCCTGTGTCCCCTGAATCGCTCGGTTCACAGCCCCTTAACACTCGTGCCCTGCTCCCCTCGCGGCCTCCCGCGTGTGCCTGAGCGGTTTAGTCCTTGAGCCGACTCGTCCTCTCGGGCTTCCCTCCCCTTGGTGCCCTTCCTCCCAGACTGCAAACCCCAGCAGCCCCGTACCTGTCTGTCTCCTCAGTCTGGGCTCCACCTCTCTGTCCCGTGGTGTGTAACGTGCTTCTAGACCAAAAGCCGGCGATCGTGAGGCTTGTTGTTCAGTCGCTCAGTCGTGTCCAACTCTGCTGCCCCATGGACTACAGCACGCCAGACTGCTCTGTGCTCCCCTGTCTGCTCAGTTCAGTTCAGTTCAGTCGCTCAGTCGTGTCCGACTCTTTGCGACCCCATGAACTGCAGCACGCCAGGCCTCCCTGTCCATCACCATCTCCCGGAGTTCACCCAGACTCACGTCCATCGAGTCAGTGATGCCATCCAGCCATCTCATCCTCTGTCGTCCCCTTCTCCTCCTGCCCCCAATCCTTCCCAGCATCAGAGTCCTTTCCAATGAGTCACCTCTTCGCATGAGGTGGCCAAAGTACTGGAGTTTCAGCTTCAGCATCATTCCTTCCAAAGAAATCCCAAGGCTGATCTCCTTTAGAATGGACTGGTTGGACTTCCTTGCAGTCCAAGGGACTCTCAAGAGTCTTCTCCAACACCACAGCTCAAAAGCATCAATTCTTCAGCACTCAGCCTTCTTCACAGTCCAACTCTCACATCCATACATGACCACAGGAAAAACCATAGCCTTGACTAGACGGACCTTAGTTGGCAAAGTAATGTCTCTGCTTTTGAATATGCTATCTAGGTTGGTCATAACTTTTCTTCCAAGGAGGAAGCATCTTTTAATTTCATGGCTGCAGTCACCATCTACAGTGATTTTGGAGCCCCAAAAAATAAAGTCTGACACTGTTTCCACTGTCTCCCCATCTTTTTCCCATGAAGTGATGGGACTGGATGCCATGATCTTTGTTTTCTGAATGTTGAGCTTTAAACCAACTTTTTCGCTTTCCTCTTTCACTTTCATCAAGAGGCTCTTTAGTTCTTCTTCACTTTCTGCCATAAGGGTGGGATCATCTGCATATCTGAGGTTATTGATATTTCTCCCAGCAATCTTGATTCCAGCTTGTGTTTCTTCCAGTCCAGCATTTCTCATGATGTACTCTGCATAGAAGTTAAATAAACAGGGTGACAGTATACAGCCTTGACGTTTTCCTTTTCCTATTTGGAACCAGTCTGTTGTTCCATGTCCAGTTCTAACTGTTGCTTCCTGACCTGCACACAGATTTCTCAAGAGGCAGGTTAGGTGGTCTGGTATTCCCATCTCTTTGAGAATTTTCCACAGTTTATTGTGATCCACACAGTCAAACGCTTTGGCATAGTCAATAAAGCAGAAGTATATGTTTTTCTGGAACTCTCTTGCTTTTTCCATGATCCAGCAGATGTTGGCAATTTGATCTCTGG
>SJYW01012626.1:562733-572797 GCA_006410735.1 Raphicerus campestris
GTCCATCGAGTCAGTGATGCCATCCAGCCATCTCATCCTCTGTCGTCCCCTTCTCCTCCTGCCCCCAATCCTTCCCAGCATCAGAGTCCTTTCCAATGAGTCACCTCTTCGCATGAGGTGGCCAAAGTACTGGAGTTTCAGCTTCAGCATCATTCCTTCCAAAGAAATCCCAAGGCTGATCTCCTTTAGAATGGACTGGTTGGACTTCCTTGCAGTCCAAGGGACTCTCAAGAGTCTTCTCCAACACCACAGCTCAAAAGCATCAATTCTTCAGCACTCAGCCTTCTTCACAGTCCAACTCTCACATCCATACATGACCACAGGAAAAACCATAGCCTTGACTAGACGGACCTTAGTTGGCAAAGTAATGTCTCTGCTTTTGAATATGCTATCTAGGTTGGTCATAACTTTTCTTCCAAGGAGGAAGCATCTTTTAATTTCATGGCTGCAGTCACCATCTACAGTGATTTTGGAGCCCCAAAAAATAAAGTCTGACACTGTTTCCACTGTCTCCCCATCTTTTTCCCATGAAGTGATGGGACTGGATGCCATGATCTTTGTTTTCTGAATGTTGAGCTTTAAACCAACTTTTTCGCTTTCCTCTTTCACTTTCATCAAGAGGCTCTTTAGTTCTTCTTCACTTTCTGCCATAAGGGTGGGATCATCTGCATATCTGAGGTTATTGATATTTCTCCCAGCAATCTTGATTCCAGCTTGTGTTTCTTCCAGTCCAGCATTTCTCATGATGTACTCTGCATAGAAGTTAAATAAACAGGGTGACAGTATACAGCCTTGACGTTTTCCTTTTCCTATTTGGAACCAGTCTGTTGTTCCATGTCCAGTTCTAACTGTTGCTTCCTGACCTGCACACAGATTTCTCAAGAGGCAGGTTAGGTGGTCTGGTATTCCCATCTCTTTGAGAATTTTCCACAGTTTATTGTGATCCACACAGTCAAACGCTTTGGCATAGTCAATAAAGCAGAAGTATATGTTTTTCTGGAACTCTCTTGCTTTTTCCATGATCCAGCAGATGTTGGCAATTTGATCTCTGGTTCCTCTGCCTTTTCTAAAACCAGCTTGAACATCAGGGAGTTCCTGGTTCACGTATTGCTGAAGCCTGGCTTGCTTAAACTCATGTCCATCGAGCCGGTGATATCATCCAACCATCTCATCCTCTGTCATCCCCTTCTTCCGCCTTCAATCTTGCTCAGCATCAGGGTCTTTTCCAATGAGTCTGCTCTCCACATCAGGTGGCCAAAGTATTGGTGCTTCAGCTTCAACATCAGTCCTTCCAAGGAATATTCAGGGTTGACTTCCTTTAGGATTGACTGGTTTGATCTCCTTGCAGTCCAAGGGATCCTCAAGAGTCCCCTGCAGTGCCACAGTTGGAAAGCATCCATTCTTCGGCGCTCAGTCAGCTGAGCCTTACCCAGTCAGTTTGCCTTCCACAGGGTTATACTGAGCCTCCTGATGTCCAGTGTCTCAGTTGTTTCAAACACGTTCTCCATTTTATAGTATTTTCACCTAGTATTTTCACTGTTTTTCATACCATATTACTTTCCACAAACCTCACAACTGATCTGAATTCACCAGGCCAGATAAGAGGCTACCGTGAAAGACTGGCAATGAAGGATCCATTGTTGTAATTAGGGTCCATTGGGCGTTCTGTCCCCAAATAAGACTTTGCGTATACCCTGAATTCTTGTTGTATGAAATACTAGATTTTTATAGGAAATAGTTGTGGGGCCTAAATTTTACTTTGCAGAAGCCTTCATTTTATAAAAAGGAGTAGCTGCAAGTAGACAGTGTTCTTCCTTAGCCTGTTTAAGAGCTTGGAAGATGACCATGGTAAGCAGAGCTAGCTGATGGTCAGCAGAGCCTCCGAGCCTCAAGTCCTGGCAGTTGCTTCCCGGTGGAGCTGCCAGTCAGAGAGCGGAGTTAGTGCACCACTGAAGTGTGGGCATGTCTGGGCACCCGGGACGCAGCAGCCAGGTGAGGGCCTCTGAGGGCTGCCGTGTGAAGCCTGGTCCAACTTGGGGCTCAGTTATCCCAAAGGATCTTCAGTGTCTGGAGCCAAAAACGGCAGGTAGGGTGTGAGCCAGAGAGTCCAGCGTGTGTCTAGAAGGTTCTAGGAGTTTAGATAGGGTGGACAGGTAGGTCAACAACCAGTGTGTCGCAAAGAGCTAGAGCAGTACTTCTCCATGTGTGGAGAGCCTGTTCAAAAGCAAACGCTGCCTGAGGAGGTCCAAGGTGAGGCCTGAAATGCTACCGGTCCAGCCAGCTCCAGATGGTGCTGAGGCTGAGGGCCACAGACACCCCTCTGGCTGGGGAGGACCTTGTGAGCCAGAGCGGCTCTTTCTGGGGAGTCAGCTATTGCTTGTGGCCCAGGGGGGACCTCAGTGTTAGACTAGCAGATGGAAAGAAGAGGATCTGACTTACATAAACATTGCTTACCTGTACCGTTTCACCCTGACGCTTCCTGTACCTGTTGGGGCTGGCAGTTATACCTGAGGGACGCCAGGCTCCAGCAGACCAGAAATCTCAGCCGTGACCCCAAGAGAACTCCCTGGAGAGCCCCAAGGAGCCACACACTTGCCCAAAGGCCAGCAGGATGGCAATAATCTTTAATTTGGAGAAAAAAAAAAAGGAAGGGCTTTCCTAGTGGCTCAGTGGTAAAGAATCCCGCCTGCCGATGCAGGAGATGTGGGCTCGATCCCAGATCCGGGATGATTCCACGTGTTGCATGGTAACTGAACGCCTGTACTATAACAAGTGACCTGTCCTCTGGAGCCCACAGTACAAGTGCTAGTCACTCAGTCGTGTCCAGCTTTTTGCGACCCCGTGGACTGTAGCCCACTAGGTTCCTCTGTCCACGGGATTCTGCAGGCAAGAATACTGGAGTGGGTTGCCATTTCCTTCTCCAGGGGATCTTCCCGACCCAGGAATCAAACCCAGGTCTCCTGCACCGCAGGCAGGTTCTTTATAGTGTGAGGCCAGGAGCTGGAATTACTAAAGCCGGCACATCCTGGAACCTGTGCTCCCCAACAAGAGAAGCCCCCCCAGTGAGAAGCCCCCGCACCCCAAACTAGCACCTAGGCCCCATTCTCTGCAACCGGAGGAAAAGCCCACGCAGCTACAAAGACCCAGCACAGCCAGAAATAAATAGTTGGGTTTTTTAAGTTAGCAAGAAAGCGACCCTCAGACTCTCTTACCTCCTGCAGTAAACGTTTTTCTTGAGTATAAGCGTGTGTGCCTGGAGCACAGACTGTCTGAAGCCGGATGCTGCGGGCTCCGTCAGGACAGAGTGCTGCCCTTCCTCATGTCTAACGGGTACTCGTGTTTGGGGAGTCTGTGTGCCTGCTCCCCTGTATACACGTGGAGTGTGCGAATGGCGGGGGGCTCTCCGCATGTAGGGGACACAGGTCACACCTTCCACACGCGCTTGGATTTAGACACGGATGCAGAGCACACGTAAGGTGGTGTTGGCTCTATTCCACCAGCAACCATATGGACTGGGTTTTGTTTCCTCAAGTTTAGGAAATTAGCAATCACATTTTAACCTCGGCTTCTTAGATAACGCGTGGAATAGTCCATTTCTGATTAGTAGGACTTATGATGTCAGTAATTCTGGACTTTGGGTCTAACTGCTAAGCCCGTACACGGAGGGGGATGAAGACAGCTCCCGTCCCCTGAGCCTCTGCTCTGCCCCAGGCAGGCTCTTAGAAACGTGTTTAGTCATCACTAAAGCTCTGCCAGCTGTGGGCATTACGACTCCTATTTTACAGATGAAGCTGTTTATAGATTATTTACGGGTTCCTATTTGTAGAGGAACTGAGATGGGGTGGTTGGAGGAACGGGGTGGGTGTTGGGTCTGGCGTGTTTTGTGAAACGCGGGTCCCACAAAGGCGCTCACCCGCCAGTGTCCAGAGTCGAGAGGAGCTGGGCTCCCAGGCTCTTGTGGTGTCTCCTTCTGCTTCTAGACAGAGGCCCCGTCTCTTCCCAGCCCCTTCCCTCTGCCGGGNACCCTGACGCTTCCTGTACCTGTTGGGGCTGGCAGTTATACCTGAGGGACGCCAGGCTCCAGCAGACCAGAAATCTCAGCCGTGACCCCAAGAGAACTCCCTGGAGAGCCCCAAGGAGCCACACACTTGCCCAAAGGCCAGCAGGATGGCAATAATCTTTAATTTGGAGAAAAAAAAAAAGGAAGGGCTTTCCTAGTGGCTCAGTGGTAAAGAATCCCGCCTGCCGATGCAGGAGATGTGGGCTCGATCCCAGATCCGGGATGATTCCACGTGTTGCATGGTAACTGAACGCCTGTACTATAACAAGTGACCTGTCCTCTGGAGCCCACAGTACAAGTGCTAGTCACTCAGTCGTGTCCAGCTTTTTGCGACCCCGTGGACTGTAGCCCACTAGGTTCCTCTGTCCACGGGATTCTGCAGGCAAGAATACTGGAGTGGGTTGCCATTTCCTTCTCCAGGGGATCTTCCCGACCCAGGAATCAAACCCAGGTCTCCTGCACCGCAGGCAGGTTCTTTATAGTGTGAGGCCAGGAGCTGGAATTACTAAAGCCGGCACATCCTGGAACCTGTGCTCCCCAACAAGAGAAGCCCCCCCAGTGAGAAGCCCCCGCACCCCAAACTAGCACCTAGGCCCCATTCTCTGCAACCGGAGGAAAAGCCCACGCAGCTACAAAGACCCAGCACAGCCAGAAATAAATAGTTGGGTTTTTTAAGTTAGCAAGAAAGCGACCCTCAGACTCTCTTACCTCCTGCAGTAAACGTTTTTCTTGAGTATAAGCGTGTGTGCCTGGAGCACAGACTGTCTGAAGCCGGATGCTGCGGGCTCCGTCAGGACAGAGTGCTGCCCTTCCTCATGTCTAACGGGTACTCGTGTTTGGGGAGTCTGTGTGCCTGCTCCCCTGTATACACGTGGAGTGTGCGAATGGCGGGGGGCTCTCCGCATGTAGGGGACACAGGTCACACCTTCCACACGCGCTTGGATTTAGACACGGATGCAGAGCACACGTAAGGTGGTGTTGGCTCTATTCCACCAGCAACCATATGGACTGGGTTTTGTTTCCTCAAGTTTAGGAAATTAGCAATCACATTTTAACCTCGGCTTCTTAGATAACGCGTGGAATAGTCCATTTCTGATTAGTAGGACTTATGATGTCAGTAATTCTGGACTTTGGGTCTAACTGCTAAGCCCGTACACGGAGGGGGATGAAGACAGCTCCCGTCCCCTGAGCCTCTGCTCTGCCCCAGGCAGGCTCTTAGAAACGTGTTTAGTCATCACTAAAGCTCTGCCAGCTGTGGGCATTACGACTCCTATTTTACAGATGAAGCTGTTTATAGATTATTTACGGGTTCCTATTTGTAGAGGAACTGAGATGGGGTGGTTGGAGGAACGGGGTGGGTGTTGGGTCTGGCGTGTTTTGTGAAACGCGGGTCCCACAAAGGCGCTCACCCGCCAGTGTCCAGAGTCGAGAGGAGCTGGGCTCCCAGGCTCTTGTGGTGTCTCCTTCTGCTTCTAGACAGAGGCCCCGTCTCTTCCCAGCCCCTTCCCTCTGCCGGGAGACAGAACCAGGGCTCTGACGGGGCCGGCATGCCCGGGAGCTTCCCGCAACCCAAGAAGGGGCATCCCAGCCAGAGCCGCGTCCAGGCCTCTGCCCGAGAGAGCGCCTGGCCCCCGTCCCGGCCTTTCCAGTCGAGGCGTCCTCTCTGCTCCGACCCAGCAGGGACGAGGGAGGAGGCAAGAGGGAGCAGGAGCCAGCTCTGTTGTCCCCGGGCTTCTGTCTTCCCCTCCCTGCTTCCACGGCAACTCCATTAGCAGCAAACTGCTAATTGAACCTCATATTTATGATCAGAAAATAAAATCATTGGGCCTTTTGAAGTAGGATTTGATGAGTCTTGACTTTGACAACTGAGTCAGCAGTGAAGGGCCTGCGCTGGTGAGAGTTGTGGCTTCAAGGCAGATAAATAAGCAGACAGCGTGGGGAGGAGGCCCACCCCAAGTCCTTGGGCCGAACCGGACCTCGGCGGGTCAGCTGGCAGAACAGATGGGGCTCTGGGCCGGGGTTCCTACACCAAAGCCACTGGTCACTGCCTCCCCCGGCCGTGGGCTGTTTTGCCTCCAGGGTCACCGAGTGCCCGTGGGGCTGTTCCCGTCGCAGAACCAGCGGTTTTTGCTCCGTCTCCTCCTCGCTGCACTGGAACAGTCCCCCCTGCAGGCTTAGACGCACGCCTCCCGGGGCATGTGCGCAGGAGGCTCTTGACGCCACTTCCTCTCCTGTGATGCTGGTCCACCGAGGGCTCCCTTTCCCCCGCGGCCTCGAGCAGCTGCTCCTCCCAGGAGAATTCAGCTCCTCAGTTCCTGGGATGCTGGCTTCATCCCTCTTGTGCACCCTTGACAAGGCCTGTGGGGATCTCCTCACCCAACCATGGGGAGAAAAAAAAACTGCAATCTGTGTTTGGTCTCTCCGACAGGGCGTGTTTCAGAATTCAGAAGGGACTTGAGGGCTTCCCGCCCTGGAATGGGGGCAGACGTCCTCTGCCCTGAAACGCCCCCATGCCGGGGCAGCGCCGTCCTTGCCGCTTGTTGCCTGAAACTGGAGGCATCCACTTCTCCGAGGGGAGGGGAGGGCGGGGGGTGATGAGAGGTCCGTGTGCAGGGGGCAGAAGACCATGGTCAGCCCCTGCTCGCCCCCACCCCTGTGGGGGGTCCTAGGCCCAGCGTTCAACACCTCCTGCAACAGAGCCTCTTCTGCAACACGGAGGGCCGCGGGCCCTGGTCTCCAGGATGCCTGCTGAGAAGGGCGGGAGGAAACTCAGAAGGAGGGCCCAGCAGGGTCCGGGTTCAGTGAGTGCCTCGGCTCACCGCGGCCCCTGCGCTCCCTCGCTGGTGCGTGGCCGCGCCCGTGGCTGAAGTGGCCCCCAGGCCCCCTGCCAGCCCCGAAACCCCATTACGGTGTGCTCTGACCGTGAAGATTGCATCTTCACGCTGCACTTCCCTGCCAGCGATTGGCTCGGGGAGTTGACCCTCCGCTGACAGCGTCGTGGCGATGCTCACGGCACAGCAGGTGATGAGGGGGCCCCCCCGACCCTGTGGGAGGCACACGGAGCCCCCTGACCCCACGAGGAACCAAACCACCAGCACAGCCCAGCCCTTCTCAGAGCTGCAGGCTGAACCCATGGCGGGAGGTACGGCCTTCCGGTGAGACGGGGGTTAGACAGGGTCCTGGGTGAGGGCCACGTGATGGGCTTAGTGATCTTGGAGGAAGCAGAGACTGCAGAGCTCCCAGCCCCCACGAGCTCAACCGAGGAGCCGTGAGGACAGGGTGAGAGGGCGATGCCTGGGAACCAGGGGAGGCCCCCACCAGACACCCAGCCACCAGCACCCTGATTGCGGCGTCCAGCATCCAGGGCTGGGGGGATTGGCGCTGGTGGTTTGGGCCGCCTGGACAGTGGTATTTCGGCACTCAGCCTCTAAACGGACCGAGACCCCACGTGACCTCAGGCAAAGCCTGCGGCTTCTCTGAGCCTGGGTTTCCTGGAAGAACAGCGTCAGGACAGCCGGGAGGTGCTGTGGGGAAGCAGGGCTCCCCTCCGCCTGCTTCTGCAGGAGGGCCAGGAGCAAAGGGGAATAAGCACCCGGCACCTCCAGGAGAGGCCCCTAAAGGCGGTGCCCTGCCCAGACAGGAGAGGGCCTGCTTCCTCCCCCTCAGTTCAAGCAGCAGTTAGGCCACTGGCACCTGGAACGCGCGCAGATGCCCACAGACCTCCCAGCTCCCAGGCCCTGGCCCCCACCACCTGGCCTCCCAGCCTCCAAGCGTCTCCGCACCCGCGTGCTCCCCTGCGAACTCAGCAGTCGCTGTCCCCACGTACAGAGAAGGCACCCGGGATTCGGGAAAGAGGCCGGAAGGCCCCCGTCTCCCCTGCAGACTCACCCCCACTGCTGTGCCCAGAGGCTGACCCTGAGAAGCCCGTCCATGGCTCCCTGACCTTTGGCCTCTCCCGTCTGACCAGTGGGAGAACACAGGGAGGGCAAAGGTCAGGCGATTTGTCATCTGGCCCCTCCCTGGGGGCCACCTTGGGGTTTGCAGAACCCACTACTCCCAGGCACCCGCCCCTTCAGGCCCATGGGAACCGAGGTGGTGCAGCCCAGGAGACTGCCCTCTTCCCGGTCAGTCTGCCACTGACCTCCACAGCTTTGCAGATTATCTGTTAACCACACTCTGCCCAGACCCAGCTTTACCACATCTGTGTCCTTCTGGCCCCTGACCTGCCCAGGGTCACCCAGCTGGTCAGTGGTGGCCACAGCATCCTGCGGGTAGCCACTGTGGGGGTCCCGTCTGGAGGTGCCTAGCAGGGAGGAAATATGTGAGTTGAGGGCAATCAGGGAGAACTTCCTGTAGGAGGAGGCATTGATGAGGGAGGGCCTTGAGGTTGGATAGGAGTTTGACTGGGAGACACGCTTTGAGTTGCTTCCGGACATGTTTGTGTCCTGAAGCTGCCGTAACAGATTCCCACAGTTGGGATGGCTTCAGACTTGAAAGAAACGATGTTCTCGCTCAATTGTAGAGGCCAGGAGTATGAAATCGAGGCAGGGCTGTGCTCCCTCCAGGGAGCACCCTTCCTTCCTTGGAGTTTCTGGCGGCTCCAGGTGTTCCGTGGCCTGTGGCCTCATTGCTCTATCTCTGCATCCCACCGTCACGTGGCCGTCTTCCCTCTGTGTCTCTATGTGCATCGCTGGGTTTAAAGCCCCGCTAATCCACGCAGACCTCATCTTCATTTAGCTACATCTGCAAAGACCCTGTTTCCTAAAAGGTCACATTTTGAGCTTCCAGGCAGACATGGGTTTGGGGTCACCATTCAGCCCAGTCCACCTGGGCTGAAGAGACATAGAAGCGTGAATGGTCCCGGTAGAGGGAGACCGGGAGGGGACGTGAGGCGGGAGGAGTGGGCTATGCAGGGCGAGAGAACCGGCTCCTTACTCAGCCAGTGGGGTTGGGGGCGGGGTGACGGGGCCGCTCTGGGAAATGGAGTGGGGTCTCCTTGCAGAGTTCAGCGTCACCCGCCCCGTGACCTGCAGTCTTTACTCAAAAGACGCGACAACACACACCCTCACGAAGGTTCGTACAGGAATGCCCCCGGGGCCGAACTGGGCCACAACCCAGACGTCCGGCCGCAGGTGAGCGCATAAACCATGGCCCACACGCCAGTGGACAGGGAGGGACGAGCCAGACCCTGGAGAGCCGGCCAGGCTGCTGTATTTTCCTGAAGTCCAGAAAAACGGCGAGACCGGGAGCACAACCGTGCTGGCCTCTGGGTGGGGGTGGGGAGCAGCACGGAAAGGCCCCTGCTTCTCGGTCGGCTCTCAGTGACCGGGTGCTTTGTTTGCAGACCATTCATTTAAGACGCACGCAGCTGACTGGTCATCCTGCAGTTGTGTAGTAAGGAAAGGCAGCAGAAAGGCTGGGAAAGAGAGGAATTGGGCTGAGCTGGAGGTCTGGGCTCTGTGTGGCGTGGGGCCAAGGAGCCTGGCGTGAGAAGCTCCTGTCTGGTGGCCAGGGGACTCAGGGGGCCTCCTGGCTTCCAGGAAAGCAGCAGGCCAGCTTTTCGTATCCTCCTAGGCCTGCAGGCCAGGCCATCACGTGTCACCGCGGTCTCGCTCACAGTCTCCCTGAGAGTCTGCCGACCTGTCCACTTCTAGGGCCTCCCAAGGGGGTTGGGTGGTCCCCAGCCCCGCTGCAGCCCTCAGGGGGCGGTCCAGCAGGACTGGGCAGAGGGGGTGGGCACCATGGTCAGAGGAGCTGAGTCAGCATCCAAGGAGGATGTTGGAAGGAGAAGAGAGCGTGGTGGGGCACTTGGCTCTGGACAGCCCCACATGGGCCCCCTGGAAGGTTCTGGGCCCCATGCTTCCCATCAGCCAGCCTCCCTCCTCCATGCAACTGACAGTCAGGACCGTGCCCTCCCGGGCGAGGTCCACACAGCTGCAGGGGCCCCAGGAAGGATGGGCTGAGCTGCTGCCCCTTCCCCGCCCCTCCTGCCCCCCATCCCCGC
>SJYW01012626.1:581601-610244 GCA_006410735.1 Raphicerus campestris
CTTCTTCATACCCTCACCCGCCTCCCTCTGCTTCTCTCTCCGTTTCCTGGACACAGAGGCTCTCGTTGTCTGCTCCTCCAATCCCCAGGCTTCCAGAGCCTGAGGTTGGAAACGCCAGGGGAGCAGGGCATGTGGCCATCTGACGCCCCTGCCCGCCCAGGTGACCCCCACCCCCGCCTCGGCTTCCTCATCTCTCCATCAGGATTGGTGACGCCTTCGACAGGGCTGCTAATGGGATCCAGTTAATTGGTGATGCCCTCGGCAGGGCTGTTAATGGGATCCAGCTAATCTTGGCTGTCCACCTGGTGCCTCGCGTGTGCTCGAGAAATTGTCGCTGTTTTTTACTGACTTGCTTTGATTCGAGGTGACTTGGCATTGCGATGCCCACCGTTTTAATGTGACCAGTTCTGCAGTGTCTGGCCACTGCCACTTCTGTCTAGTTCCAAACCGTTCTCGTCACTCCCAGGTAAAGCCCCGTGCCTGTCAGCGGCCACCCCTCCTGGCCCCGCCCCAGCCCCTGGCCGCCACCAACCTGCTTTCTGTCTGTGTGGGTCGCCCTGTTCTGCACTTCTGGTATCAACTGCCTAACACAGCGTGTGGCCTTGGGAGTGTGGTTTCTTTGCTCAGTTAGATGCATTGATGTTTTTGTCCGTGTAAGGATCGGTCCTTTGTTCCTTTTTACAGCTGAATAGTATTCCATTGTGTGTATAAGATGTCTGCCTTTGAAGGGTCACTGGTGGTGGGGGTTTGAGGCTGCCAGGACTGGAGAAGGAAGTGGGAGACACGGGAACGTGGCCCGTGGCCCTGCCCACTCCCGGGCAGTCTGTCCCACGGCCATGACAACTCCGTGCCACCCCTTGGAGGGCCAGGTGAGAGAAGTCTGCCGTTTGACTCTGCTCCTGACGTTCTAGCAATCAGTGACAGCCAGCCTTGATGATCCAAAGGGAAAGGAAGCTGGAAAAACAGAAAGCTAATTGAAATGAGGCAGCAGGGAGAGGGGAGGCAGGGAGAGGGGCCCCGTTCCATGAGCTGCTTATTTGGGGGTTCATTTGGAGTCAAGAGACCCTTTCCAAGCATCTCTCCCTCTCGAAAGCCTGACGCTTAATGGAACGCACAGGCCTATTTCACTCCCAACGTGGTGGATGCTCCATGCATGCATTGTAACTGACTTACTCACACACCATCTCTTCGGCAGAACATCTCAGGATAGAAAATCTGGTTCGAATTTCACTTCCTTCGCATGGAAGCGCCATTGTTGTAATAATGGTGGCGACGAGTGTGCTGTATTCTTCTAAAAATGTCTCCAGTAAATAGGGTTGCTGCCGCAAGACCCAGGGAGGAAGGGGAACTTGGACAGATCCAGCGTCTGCAGCCACCCCAGGCTGGGTGGTTGGTCCCAGAAGGATTGGGAGATGGTGGTGGTTGCCATTCGTGGCTTCAGTCCTGTTCAGACGCGCTGAAAAATGAGGCACATCTCTTGTTTTTCCTGTGCAGTTAAAAACTAAGACTCGCCGCCGTGTCCCGCAGCTTTCCAGCGCTGGCACCTTGAAAATTCCTTTCCCACCGGGAGGCAGGACCTCGGTCTGGAGTGGGTCTAGAGTCGTGTAAATTACGTACCGATCCACCACTCAGGACTCACGGAGGAGAGTCCCCAGCTGTGCGCCCGACGGAGGTCTCCTCTTAGCCCTGCCTGGCCCACCCTCGCTGTTCGCTGTGGGTTTTGTTACTGAGTCATTCTGCGCCCTCCTGGGATCTGGACGCCGCCTCCGACCCACTGGGTGTCGGGAACCTGCTGCAGCTCAGCGTGCGTCTCGCAGCTGGTCCAGCAACGCGCCTTCTGAGGGGCAGCCGGGGGAGGTCTCTGTAAACCTGTTACCTGCCGCACTGAGAACGTGACATGTTAGGCTGACCCCCCACCCAAATGCCGGCTCGTGGTGGGTTGTCCATTTTCAGAGTGTTAGGATTCCACCACTGGAACCCGCGCCCCAGTGGCTAACTTGTGCTTTGCTGCTGTTTGTTCTCGGTATTTATTTATTGAGGGTGGTGGGGCCTGCGAACTCTTAGTTGTGGCCTGTGGGATCAGTCCCTGACCAGGGATCGAACCCAGGCGCCCTGCACTGGGAGCGTGGATTCTTAGCCGCTGGACCACCAGGGAAGTCCCCGCCCCAGTGGCTAGAATGAGGTGTCCTTGAAAATGCAGCGTGTCCTTCAGACTCCGGGAGGGCCCCAGGGAAGCAGCCTGTTGCAAAAAAGCGGGGGTTGCCATCACGCTGATGTGGCGAGTTGAGGGGAGTGGAGGCAGCCGTAGCGTTCTCGGGGCAGGATGGGGGACCCGTGGCTTTTCTGCATTTTCATGGTTCGTGACAAGACGGCTCTAACCCCAGAGTCAGAAGCTGGAGGGAGGTATATTCTAGACTTCCAGTCCACGACTGATTGGGACTGGAAGATGGATTGGCGCTTAGATCTGAACTGCAGGCCCAGCAAAACCCGTGTGACCCTGTTAGCTGGCTGCCATGTGCAAAGCTCCCCACCCCCGCCAGGGAAAGGTCTCTTCCACTGAAAGGAGGAAAGGATAACCGGAGAGCCCGCGCTTATCCGTGGGAAATCGACCACTTGATTAATATTAAATGCCTATTTGTGAAAGAGCCCTGCTAGCCCTCGGGGGCACACAAGGAAGCGGGAGATGGCCCTGCCTAGAGGGGTGTAAGCATCGTGGCACACCGGAGCTCACACCACCGGGCGCGAGCAAATCAGAAACCGGAGGGAAGGGCTGAGGACGGGTCTTTAAGTTTTCTCTAAGATCTGTCTGGTGTGGAGGTCACTATTCAGGAAGCCAGGGTAGAAGTGGCTCTCCACCTGGAGTCTGCCAAGGACTTCCAAAGGTGAGGACTAATGAGATTAAGGGCCTCGTATGTGGGGCTTCCCTGGCGGTCCACTGGTTACGACTGCACTTCAAATACAGGGGGTGCAGGTTTGATCCCTGGTCCAGGAGCTAAGATCCCGCGCACTGCCCGGTGAAGCTAAAAATAATGATGATAACGATGCCTTCCACGTGCATTGCAGCAACCCTAAGACGCAGCTGCTGCGGCCAGTTTTGCTGCTGCTGTTCAGTCGCTCAGTCATATCTGACTCTTTTGTGACCCCATGGACTGTAGCCCGCCAGGCTCCTCTGTCCGTGGGATTTCCCAGGCAAGAATACTGAAGTGGGTTGCTGTTTCCTTCTCCGGGGGATCATCCTGACCCAGGGATGGAACCTGTATCTCCTGTATCGACAGGCGGGTTCTTTACCACTGAGCCACCTGAGAAGCCCTGTGTTCAGTTTTCCAGAACAGTAAATGGGGGCTCAGAGACGTTAAGCAATGTGCCTGAGGCCACACAGCAGAAAATGGCAAAATCCAGGATCATATCCTCGCCTCTGGATTAGCACTCCCCAAACTTTCTGGCACCAGGGACTGGATTTGTGGAAGATAATTTTTCCATAGACCCGGGAGGGGAGGGTGATTCAAGTACATTACATTTATTGTGTGTTTTTCTCTCAGCTCCACCTCAGCTCATCAGGCATTATTCGATCCTGGAGTTGGGGACCCGGCCTTAGAACACAGGGAAGCAGAAGTTGCTGGTTTTGTCTCTTGGTGCTAGGGTGACTCTCCTTTTGTTTGACTTGAGCAGAATTCCTGCAAGCCTTCGCCCCATAGCCCCCATCTTTGAGAGGAGGAGGTCCATGGCCCTTCCTACCCTCAAGCACGATGTATTTTAAGCTCTGGAGGGCAGGAGCCACCTCTTTGGTGGGGGCCTGCCCATGGAGCCCCGGCCCCCCAGCTCCCTGAGCTGAGAGTGGAAGGAATCATTCTCTCCCAGTCCTCAAACCTTCTCCCACTTTGCTTTCCTCTGCTGCCCGGAAATCTGCCCAGGGGACTGAGGTCTGAGAAAGTACAGTTCTGACCTCAAGCCTCGCACACCTTGGGGTGTTCACGGAAGTCTGAGGTCTACATGAAAGCCTGGCCTGCTGATTCCTGCACCAGCATTTTCGACCAGCCCCGGAGGCCTTTCTAGATAGAGCCGCTGGGAGCCCAGAGCAGCTGGGGAAAACCAGAGCCTCGAGCCTCCCGCCTGCCTCCCTGCCGCGGCCAGGCCATCCTCCCTGATTTCAGCGGTGGGTGCTCTCCCTGGGTGATGATGGGGTATTTAAGAGAGCTGGAGGCAAAAACACCCCACCACCACCGCCCTCCGTCCATATAGGAAAACCTGACGTGTGTTCTTCTGGATGCTAACCTGGTTGATTGAAGCCGTTGGCAGGCTTATTTTCAAACACGTGGAGATGTATTTAGGGGTGTTACCGCCTTTACCTGTCCCCCATGACATTTCAAGAAATAGCCGGCCCCACAACCAAAAGTGCATTTTAAATTGATTGCTGCATCGATCCTAAGTAGGTGTTCAGGGTGTCTGACAAACAGCAGGGAGAGACCCGTGCTCGCTCTGCGTGCTGCCCACCTGCCCGAGGCCTCAGAGGACGCAGCTCTGGGCCCTGGGGATCACTCGGTCTGAGCAGCTCCTGTGACCTGCAGCCCCCACCCCATGCCTGGCTGGCGTGCCTTCTCAGAGCTGAAGCTTGGCTCTGTGATGAGGACCAGGCGGCTGCGGTCCAGGCCCCTCCTCCTCCCCCTCCTCCTCCTCCTTCAGCAGCCTCTGCTCCCATCTTCCTCTCACCCCTCCTCCGACGAATCTGCAATGTTTTCTTACCTTCGTTCCTTCAAGTTTCTCTCTCCGCCTCCTCTGCTCTGCTCTGCTGCTGCCAAGTCACGTGCGTCCCTAAATGTCGCTCGTGTCTCATCCTCACTTGCCTGTCTTCTTTTCTCCTGAACCTTCTCAGAGTCTCTTTTCTTGGTCTTCTGTCGTCCAAGGCTCTTAATGCTGTTGAATCCACTAGATGGATGGGTGGGTGACTGGCTGGCCGAGCAACTGGGGCTCCACAGGTCGACGCTGACGTATTCTCGTTACCAAACTCTGCAGACCTTACCCCGCTCCCCGCTCCCTGCCATGGGCGTCCAGAGGCCGCACGTCCTCTTGTCACCTTGTCCCGGGCTCCCGTGGGATTCCAGTGCAGCCAGGCGAGGCGAGCAGAAGAGAAAGGGGAAGATTCGCGTCTGCACGTGGCTCCCACAGAACCTTCCAATGCTCATTCTTGGCTGCTCTCCAAGTGGGGCTTTTGCTTGACGATGCTGATGACCTTTCCTGCGAAAGGCAAGGATCCAGTGCTTTCGCTTAGAAGGTTCTTGGGGCCTCTGAGCTCATTCCGCACTCATCTGCCCGCCTGGGAGACTCGCGGCAGCAGGCCTCGGCGGGCCAGAGCTCGCACTGAAGACTGGGCCTGCCCCAGGTCCAGTTCTGTCCCTTCCAGAAGGCTTCCCTGAGACCCCAGGCTGGACAGGAGCTCATGGTTTCCACCCACCTCTCCTGTGCTAAAATTTAGCTTAAATGGTGCTCGGGGTCTCACAGAGGGCTCCAGAATTGGAACCAGCCGGTGGTTCCCATGACTTGACAGCCCCCCGTGGCCAGGGCAGGCTTGCCTGCAGGAGGGAACACTGTTCCGTCACCGTCGGGGCCGCCCCTGAGCCAAGACCGTGCCTCCCAGGAGTGAGAGAGGGGCCCGACCGCATGCTGCCGTTAGGGTTTGACAGAGGGGTGTCCAGCTGCGGCTCACGGAGACTCTCGGAGCTCTCACCGTGCGCATGTGCCCAGCTCTGGAATCCAGAGAGGGCGAATGCTCATAAGGAGCCAAGGTGATGAATTGATACACATTTCAGAACAATTTAAATCTGCCATTCCTAATTGCGCTTTTCACAAAAGCTTCTCTGCAGCGGTGGGAGAAGAATGAAAGCGGACTGGCAGCGAGGGCAAAGCGTGCCCTCTAGTCATGCAGGGGGGTGTGTGCCCTTCCCAAATGCTGTGCCCTGCTGGCTGCCAGTCAGACGCCACTACAGGAGTCCAGATGTGAGGCAGGGCCTGCGGGGGGAGGCCGTGCTTGCCGCGTTCCCCCCACCACCCCCAAACCCTGGCTACCCACAGATGCTCCCGTTCTCCCCAAAGCTATCAAGCTGAGACCTTCTCGTTCTATAGAGGCCATGAGCCCTTTGCCCGGGTCACCTGGGCAGAGAACCCCGATGAGCGTCCGGTGGAAACGGTGGTGGTGGGCAGGGCCCTGGGCTGTGAGGCAGGACAAGCCTGGGGTGACAGCTGAGAAGTTTGGCTATAACTCGAGGTGGAGTGTGTTGCATATGAACTAACGTGGAGTGAAGAGAAGAGATGGACTCCAGCGGATGTGACGGAGCCTGGAGACGTGAGCAGAGATTGGCTGGAAGGTGAGGGCACAGCTCAGGGCTTGAGGCAGGACCCGAGAGCTGGATAAATCATCGTCCCGCCTGTGCGCCGCAGCAGCGGGTGCTGCTTACCGCCTCCCAGGCTGTGCAGCACCTCCTAGGATGTCTCCCGCCGAGTCACGCCGTTTGTTTCTGTCCTCTGCAGGCCTTGTACATGGGCAGTACTTAGTGCTTATTGATTTCATGCTTACTCTGGTTTTGTATTTAGGGGAAAAAAAGGAACAGAAGCAAACAGATAAGGAAGTTGCTCAGACTCTAAGACTTAAAAGTCTGTGGCTGGCTGGAAGCTATGTGATTTTCTCAAAAGGCTTGGATCTTGTTTGTTAAATGTATCTGCTAGGACGATTGTTGCCTGCAACAATTGCTGACTGCAAGTTTTAACAGAAACAAAATCAGGGTTTTATACATACTAGGGACTTTATTCTTCTCATGAACAGAGAACACAAAGGTTAGCACGGGCCCGAAGTCCTTTCAGCACCCTGTGCCGCCACGTTGGAATGTGACCTTCATGCCCACAAGATTGCTGCTCTGCCTCCGTGCGTTGCACCTGCATTCCAGGGAGGAGGACAGGGACAAATGGAAGGTGTTTCTCACCTGATTCTGGCCCTCTCCAGACCCTTCCTAGATGTGTCATCCAGAAACTTTCACATACAGCTCCTTGGCCAGAACTGTATCACACACCCACAATTCCAGCTGCAAGGAAGGCTAGAAATGCGGTTTTTTAAAGGTGGGCACAGTAATGCTCCAAACAAAACTGGGGCTCTGTTAACAAGAGAGAGAATGGAGAGACTGCCATGGTGGTACAGTGGCTAAGACGCCATGCTCTCTATGGCAGGGGGCCTAGGTTCAATCCCTGGTCAGGGAACTGGATCCCACATGCCATAACCAAAACCCGGCACAGCCTTGTGTGTGTGTGTGTGTGTATGTGTGTATGTGTGTGTGTGCATCAGTCGCTCAGTCATGTCTTTGCGACCCCAGGCTTTGTAGCCTGCCAGGCTCCTCTGTCCGTGGAATTTTTCAGGCAAGAATACTGGAATGGGTTGTCATTTCCTCCTCCAGGGGATCTTCCTGACCCAGGGATTGAACTTGCGTCTCTTGTGTCTCCAGCATTGCGGGTGGATTCTTTACCTACAAGCCATCGGGGAAGCCTATATATCACACACACATGGATCTGAAGGGCTGTTTATTATGAAAGGAGAGAGCGAGAATGGATATTGGGTGGGCTGCTGGCAGTGCCTGCGACTCCACCGTGAGTTTAAAATGATAATTGCTGCTTTCACAATGCGTCTCAGCGAAGCTCTCCTGATTGCTGTACATATGTTAATTCATGGGAAGTATCATCATCCCAATATTTTAGTGGAACGAGCTGAGACAGACAGAGGTTAAAAGTTAACTGGGACACCTGAGGACGAAGGATCCTGAGGAGGCGTTTTCTAGCTGCGTCTCTCGGTGCCCTTTTTCACAGGAATGAAAGGACTTGCGGGGCAGGAGACCCAGGAAGGGCTGCTTCTGGTTCCTTTCCATTAAGCTTTCGTTTCAAGGCTGTGAACACAGCAGAGAGTGTGGTGTGTCCCCGTGTCTCCAGGCAGTAGATTATCTTTCTCAATAATCTTTCCCCTCCGCCTTTTTTTCCTTTTTGCCAGAAGTCCTTTCAATGAAGTGGAGGTTTCATTGGAATAATTAAACCTTCCATCTCAAGCTTCTCGTTCCAATCATCCAGGCAGATCAATTAACCAGAGGCGCATTTATCTAGCTGACTGTTGACCCCTTCTCATTGCAGAGCTTTTGCGCTGGGGCGGCTCGCAGACAGGGAGAGGCGTCTGTCCCTCTNTAGAGGCCATGAGCCCTTTGCCCGGGTCACCTGGGCAGAGAACCCCAATGAGCGTCCGGTGGAAACGGTGGTGGTGGGCAGGGCCCTGGGCTGTGAGGCAGGACAAGCCTGGGGTGACAGCTGAGAAGTTTGGCTATAACTCGAGGTGGAGTGTGTTGCATATGAACTAACGTGGAGTGAAGAGAAGAGATGGACTCCAGCGGATGTGACGGAGCCTGGAGACGTGAGCAGAGATTGGCTGGAAGGTGAGGGCACAGCTCAGGGCTTGAGGCAGGACCCGA
Organism: Raphicerus campestris; assembly: GCA_006410735.1. Taxonomy (NCBI): domain Eukaryota; kingdom Metazoa; phylum Chordata; class Mammalia; order Artiodactyla; family Bovidae; genus Raphicerus; species Raphicerus campestris. Next base: position 590,091 of record SJYW01012626.1, read on the forward strand.
GAGCTGGATAAATCATCGTCCCGCCTGTGCGCCGCAGCAGCGGGTGCTGCTTACCGCCTCCCAGGCTGTGCAGCACCTCCTAGGATGTCTCCCGCCGAGTCACGCCGTTTGTTTCTGTCCTCTGCAGGCCTTGTACATGGGCAGTACTTAGTGCTTATTGATTTCATGCTTACTCTGGTTTTGTATTTAGGGGAAAAAAAGGAACAGAAGCAAACAGATAAGGAAGTTGCTCAGACTCTAAGACTTAAAAGTCTGTGGCTGGCTGGAAGCTATGTGATTTTCTCAAAAGGCTTGGATCTTGTTTGTTAAATGTATCTGCTAGGACGATTGTTGCCTGCAACAATTGCTGACTGCAAGTTTTAACAGAAACAAAATCAGGGTTTTATACATACTAGGGACTTTATTCTTCTCATGAACAGAGAACACAAAGGTTAGCACGGGCCCGAAGTCCTTTCAGCACCCTGTGCCGCCACGTTGGAATGTGACCTTCATGCCCACAAGATTGCTGCTCTGCCTCCGTGCGTTGCACCTGCATTCCAGGGAGGAGGACAGGGACAAATGGAAGGTGTTTCTCACCTGATTCTGGCCCTCTCCAGACCCTTCCTAGATGTGTCATCCAGAAACTTTCACATACAGCTCCTTGGCCAGAACTGTATCACACACCCACAATTCCAGCTGCAAGGAAGGCTAGAAATGCGGTTTTTTAAAGGTGGGCACAGTAATGCTCCAAACAAAACTGGGGCTCTGTTAACAAGAGAGAGAATGGAGAGACTGCCATGGTGGTACAGTGGCTAAGACGCCATGCTCTCTATGGCAGGGGGCCTAGGTTCAATCCCTGGTCAGGGAACTGGATCCCACATGCCATAACCAAAACCCGGCACAGCCTTGTGTGTGTGTGTGTGTGTATGTGTGTATGTGTGTGTGTGCATCAGTCGCTCAGTCATGTCTTTGCGACCCCAGGCTTTGTAGCCTGCCAGGCTCCTCTGTCCGTGGAATTTTTCAGGCAAGAATACTGGAATGGGTTGTCATTTCCTCCTCCAGGGGATCTTCCTGACCCAGGGATTGAACTTGCGTCTCTTGTGTCTCCAGCATTGCGGGTGGATTCTTTACCTACAAGCCATCGGGGAAGCCTATATATCACACACACATGGATCTGAAGGGCTGTTTATTATGAAAGGAGAGAGCGAGAATGGATATTGGGTGGGCTGCTGGCAGTGCCTGCGACTCCACCGTGAGTTTAAAATGATAATTGCTGCTTTCACAATGCGTCTCAGCGAAGCTCTCCTGATTGCTGTACATATGTTAATTCATGGGAAGTATCATCATCCCAATATTTTAGTGGAACGAGCTGAGACAGACAGAGGTTAAAAGTTAACTGGGACACCTGAGGACGAAGGATCCTGAGGAGGCGTTTTCTAGCTGCGTCTCTCGGTGCCCTTTTTCACAGGAATGAAAGGACTTGCGGGGCAGGAGACCCAGGAAGGGCTGCTTCTGGTTCCTTTCCATTAAGCTTTCGTTTCAAGGCTGTGAACACAGCAGAGAGTGTGGTGTGTCCCCGTGTCTCCAGGCAGTAGATTATCTTTCTCAATAATCTTTCCCCTCCGCCTTTTTTTCCTTTTTGCCAGAAGTCCTTTCAATGAAGTGGAGGTTTCATTGGAATAATTAAACCTTCCATCTCAAGCTTCTCGTTCCAATCATCCAGGCAGATCAATTAACCAGAGGCGCATTTATCTAGCTGACTGTTGACCCCTTCTCATTGCAGAGCTTTTGCGCTGGGGCGGCTCGCAGACAGGGAGAGGCGTCTGTCCCTCTTTCCAGAGGGTTGGACGTTTGATGTGGTAGCAGCCTTGTCATTTATTTTATTCAGGATCTGATTTGTATTTTTTCACCCAACAGATATATATTGAGCACCTCTGAAGAATCAGGCCCCATGCNTGAAAGTCAAAGAAGAGAGTAAAAAGTTGGCTTAAGGTTCAACTATCAGAAAACAAAATCATGGCATCTGGTCCCATCACTTCATGGGAAATAGATGGAGAAATAGTGGAAACAGTGGCAGACTTTATTTTCTTGGACTCCAAAATCACTGCAGATGGTGACTGCAGCCATAAAATTAAAAGACACTTACTCCTTGGAAGAAAAGTTATGACCAACCTAGACAGCATATTAAAAAGCAGAGACATTACTCTGCCAACAAATGTCCATCTAATCAAGGCTATTGTTTTTCCAGTAGTCATGTATGGATGTAAGAGTTGAACTATAAAGAAAGCTGAGCATGGAAGAATTGATGCTTTTGAACTGTGGTGTTGGAGAAGACTCTTGAGAGTCCCTTGGACTGCAACGAGATCCAATCAGTCCATCCTAAAGGATATCAGTCTTGAATATTCATTGGAAGGACTGATGCTGAAGCTGAAACTCCAATACTTGGGCCACTTAATGCAAAGAGTTGACTCATTGGAAAAGACCCTGATGCTGGGAAAGATCGAAGGCAGGAGGAGAAGGGGACGACAGAGGATGAGATTGTTGGATCTGAGTCAGAGAGGTACTGAAAGATGTTTCGTTGCAGGTTTTGAAGATACAGGAAGCAACCATGATCCAAAGAATACAGGTAACTCCCAGAATCTGGAAAAAGAAAGTCAGTAGTAGATTCCTCTTTAAAGCCTTCAGAAAAAACCAGCCTTACAGACATTTTGTTTTAATTTTAGTGAAACCTGTTTCGCACCTCTGACATCTGGAACTACAAGATAGTGAATCTGTTGTTAGCCATTGTCTGTGATTCCCTCTCATACTACTAGTCATTCAGTTCAGTTCAGTTGCTCAGTTGTGTCCGACTCATTGTGACCCTATGAACTGCAAGCATGCCAGGCCTCCCTGTCCATCACCAACTCTCAGAGTCCACCCAAACTCATGTCCATCGAGTTGGTGATGCCATCCAGCCATCTCATCCTCTGTTGTCCCCTTCTCCTCCTGCCTTCAATCTTTCTCAACATCAGGGTCTTTTCTAATGAGTCAGCTCTTCACATCAAGTGGCCAGAGTATTGGAGTTTCAGCTTCAGCATCAGTCCTTCCAATGAACACCCAGAACTGATCTCCTTTAGGATGGACTGGCTGGATCTCCTTGCAGTCCAAGGGACTCTCAAGAGTCTTCTCCAACACCACAGTTCAAAAGGAGCAATTCTTTGGCACTCAGCTTGCTTTATAGTCCAACTCTCACATCCATACATGACCATAGGAAAAACCATAGCCTTGACTAGATGGACCTTTGTTGGCAAAGTAATGTCTCTGATTTTTAATATGCTGTCTAGGTTGGTCATAACTTTCCTTCCAAGGAGCAAGCGTCTTTTAATTTCATGGCTGCAGTCACCATCTGCAGTGAATTTGGAGCCCAAAAACATAAAGTCAGCCATGTTTCCACTGTTTCCCCACCTATTTGCCATGAAGTGATGGGACTGGATGCCATGATCTTCGTTTTCTGAATGTTGAGCTTTAAGCCAACTTTTTCACTCTCCTCTTTCACTTTCATCAAGAGGCTCTTTAGTTCTTCTTCACTTTCTGCCGTAAGGGTGGTATCATCTGCATATCTGAGGTTATTGATATTTCCCCTGGCAATCTGGATTCCAGCTTGTGCTTCCTCCAGCCCAGCGTGTCTCACGATGTCCTCTGCATATAAGTTAAATAAGCAGGGTGACAATACAGCCTTGACGCACTCCTTTTCTGTTGTTCCATGTCCAGTTCTCTGACTTAATTTTAACTGGAGGCTGATTGCTTTACAATGTTTCTGAGTTTCAGCCATGCCTCAGCGTGAGTCAGCCACAGGTATACCTACGTCCCCTCCCTCCTGCCTCCCTCCCGCCTCCCAGCCCTCCAGGCTGTCACAGTGCACCCGGCCCGAGCGCCCTGTGTCATGCAGCAACTCCCGCTGGCCGGCTGTTTCACGCACGGTGTGTGTGTCTCCACGCTACTCTATCCATTTGCCGCCCCCCCTTCCCTCACTGTGTCCACAAGCCTGTCCACTGGCCTGCATCTCCGTGGCTGCCCTGCAGATACGTTCATCACCACCATCTTCCTAGATTCCATATCTGCGTTAATACACATCGTTCATTTTTCTCTTTCTGACACACTTCACTGTATATGATAGGTTAGAACTGAGTCATATGCATTCTTTTTTATGGCTGAGTAGTATTCCATTGTGTATATATACCACAGCTTCTTTATCCATTCAGCTTTTGGTGGACATCTAGGTTGCTTCCATGTCTTAGCTGTCCAGAGCATTTTTTTTAGTTGTTTGTTTTTTGTCTTTTGTGTTTTTTTTGATGGGACCATTTTAAAGTCTTTATTGAATTTATTACAATACTGCTTCTGTTTTATGTGGGGGCTTTCTTGGCCACAAGACATTTGGGGTCTTAGCCTCCTGGGCAGGATTTGAGCTTGCACCACCTGCCTTGAAACGCAAAGTCATTGCCACTGGACCACCAGGGAAGCCCACCCGTGAACTCAGGCAATGTCTGCCTGTAGCCACGGCCGCGCGCCTTTTCCTAGAAGGTACTGGAGGAGGTGCTCCAGCAAGTGAGGGAGTAGATGTGGAGCCCGGAAGCGAGGAGCCTGATTGGTTAGATTGGGTGCTATGCTTTGTAAGTGTTAGCTGTGATCGTGGCTGGTTTAAGAAAGATCAGATGATGCTCAGTTGGTGAGGGTTGCGTTGGCATCTTAGTGGTATGAGGTCTCACCAGGTTATTTAACTCTGATCCGACTTCCTCATCATAAAATGGGGATAAGAAAACTCATCTTAGCAAGCTCCTGCAAAGGTTAAGCCAGGTGACATCTGTGAAGTGCCCTGCACACACTCAGTGCATCGGATTTATGGAGGGGTGAGCTGTCTGACAAGTTTTACAAAAAGTGAAATATAGTAAGTGTGCAGAGAATGGAGTAACTGATTCTTTATACCTAAATGCCTGACCCATATTTCCAACTGTTGACATAATGTTATTTTTTATTTTTTTCAACCATGGTGATACATGCATCAAGCAGAGTTAAAGACTCAAGTACCAGTTGTTGTTCAGCCACTAAGTCGTGTCCAATTCTTTGTGACCCATGGTCCTCGGCCTTCACTGTCTCCCAGAGTTGGCTCAAATTCATGTCCATTGAGTCGGTGATGCTATCTAACCATCTCATCCTGTGCCACCCCCTTATCCTTCTGCCTTCAGTCTTTCCCAGCATCAGGGTCTTATCTGATGAGTCAACTCTTTGCATGAGGGGCCAAAGTACTAGAGCTTTCAGCATCAGTCCTTCCAATGAATATTCAGGGTTGATTTCCTTTAAGATCGAATGGTTCGATCTCCTTGCAGTCCAAGGGACTCTCAAGAGTCTTCTATAGCACCGCAATTCGAAAGCATCAATTCTCTGGCGCTCAGCCTTCTTCATGGAGAAGGCAATGGCACCCAACTCCAGTACTCTTGCCTGGAAAATCCCATGGGTGGAGGAGCCTGATAGGCTGCAGTCCATGGGGTCGCTAAGAGTCAGACACTACTGAAGCGACTTAGCAGCAGCAGCCTTCTTCATGGTCCAACTCTCTTTCACCACCAGACACATCCACAGCTGAGCATTGCGTCCACTTTGGTCCGGCCACTTCATTCTTTCTGGAGCTGTTAGTAGCTGCCCTCTGCTCTTCCCCAGGACACCTTCCAGTCCCAGCGGCTTGTCTTCCAGTGTCGTATATTTTTGCCGTTTCATACTGTTCGTGGGATTCTCCTGGCAAGAATACTGGAGTGGTTTGCCATTTCCTCCTCCACTGGACCGCGTTTTGTCAGATTTCTTCACTGTGACCTGTCCATCTTGGGTAGCCCTGCACGGCATGGCTCATAGCTCCTTGAGTTAAGCAAGACCCTTCACTGTGACTGTGATCCATGAAGGGGAGAAAGTGAAATAGGCTTGTCATACACTGATCCCCAGGGGCAGCCACTTCTAACCCTTCTCCATTTTGCTTTCTTCTCCTTACCTCCTTATTTCTAAGTAATGTGCTTACGTTGCTATTTATTGACATGCCTTTAAATTTATGTCCCTTTTCCTAGTTCCCCACTCCATGCACTTACCCCCACCATCGTCTGGGTACATTTTGATCAGTTTTACCTGTTACTTTATCATGACCAGGTAAATATTGTTCAAGTTGAGGCAAGTTGTATGCTGGGATTATGTTTCTTTCTTTTTATTTTGTCCAAAGTTAATATTGCCTCTCTTTTCATTTGCTGGGGCTTTTTAAATCATACCCGTCTGCAATTTTTTTTTCTGTCTGACTCTCACACCTGTCATTTGCCTAATGATGTTATTGCCTAAGTTATCAAGGGTGTCAGATAACCACCCATTATTTCCCTGACCCTCCGTGGTCCTGCTCCATGGTCTGGCCAGCTTCTCCTTGCTGCATCCCTGTCATCCTGGAACACTCCTTGCTGCTCTGTCTCCTGGCCTTCATATTTTTGTTGTATTCCCTCATTTTGCTGGCGTATATCCTGCAGTAGCTTCCTAAGAAAGGATGCATGGAAGCTAGATGTTTAGAGTCCTTGCCTTTCTGAAAACAGGGTCATTCTGCTTTCACACACAATAGTTCNACACTACTGAAGCGACTTAGCAGCAGCAGCCTTCTTCATGGTCCAACTCTCTTTCACCACCAGACACATCCACAGCTGAGCATTGCGTCCACTTTGGTCCGGCCACTTCATTCTTTCTGGAGCTGTTAGTAGCTGCCCTCTGCTCTTCCCCAGGACACCTTCCAGTCCCAGCGGCTTGTCTTCCAGTGTCGTATATTTTTGCCGTTTCATACTGTTCGTGGGATTCTCCTGGCAAGAATACTGGAGTGGTTTGCCATTTCCTCCTCCACTGGACCGCGTTTTGTCAGATTTCTTCACTGTGACCTGTCCATCTTGGGTAGCCCTGCACGGCATGGCTCATAGCTCCTTGAGTTAAGCAAGACCCTTCACTGTGACTGTGATCCATGAAGGGGAGAAAGTGAAATAGGCTTGTCATACACTGATCCCCAGGGGCAGCCACTTCTAACCCTTCTCCATTTTGCTTTCTTCTCCTTACCTCCTTATTTCTAAGTAATGTGCTTACGTTGCTATTTATTGACATGCCTTTAAATTTATGTCCCTTTTCCTAGTTCCCCACTCCATGCACTTACCCCCACCATCGTCTGGGTACATTTTGATCAGTTTTACCTGTTACTTTATCATGACCAGGTAAATATTGTTCAAGTTGAGGCAAGTTGTATGCTGGGATTATGTTTCTTTCTTTTTATTTTGTCCAAAGTTAATATTGCCTCTCTTTTCATTTGCTGGGGCTTTTTAAATCATACCCGTCTGCAATTTTTTTTTCTGTCTGACTCTCACACCTGTCATTTGCCTAATGATGTTATTGCCTAAGTTATCAAGGGTGTCAGATAACCACCCATTATTTCCCTGACCCTCCGTGGTCCTGCTCCATGGTCTGGCCAGCTTCTCCTTGCTGCATCCCTGTCATCCTGGAACACTCCTTGCTGCTCTGTCTCCTGGCCTTCATATTTTTGTTGTATTCCCTCATTTTGCTGGCGTATATCCTGCAGTAGCTTCCTAAGAAAGGATGCATGGAAGCTAGATGTTTAGAGTCCTTGCCTTTCTGAAAACAGGGTCATTCTGCTTTCACACACAATAGTTCGGGTAGGTATAGAATCCTAGGTTTAGGAGTATTTTCCATCGGAAACGTGAAGGCGTCACCTCACTGTCCCCCACTTTCCAGCATCACTGTTGAAAGATCTGATGCCAAACTTACTTCTAGTCCTTTGCACGTGGCCTGATGTTTCCTCCCAGGAATACTTCAGGGTCTTCTCTTATTCCTCGGTGCCCTAAAATTTCAGAACGATACTCCGAGAAGGTTCTTTTCCACTGATTTGTACTGAGCACTCAAAGAAACATTCAAAACTAAATGCTCATGTGTTTGCATGTGGAGAATCCTCTAATACTAGTGTCTCTGATAATTTCATCCCATAATTGATACTGTATCCCCACAAGACATACAAGAAAGAAGCATACTTCTGTAACCTCTTTCTAAGATTTCACTTTATTGGATATTAGACTTCCTAAATGGATCTCATTCCCCCTTCTCCTTTCTTATTTTCATTCTCTTTAACTTTTTGTTAACTTTTGGGGATATTTCCTCAACTTTATCTTCTAAATTTTCTATTGATTTTAAGCTTCCGCGTAACTTTATCTTAATCTCTTAAGAACTTTTGCTTGTTCTTTGGTTGTTCCCATGTCAAAGCACCCTGCATTGTTCTGTGGTTGCAGCATCTTACCTGATCTCTTCACGGATTTTAATTATTGGATTTTTTTTTCCAGTTTTCTCTTGTTGGGTGCATCGTCAGCTTCCTGCAGCTTCCTTGTGGCAGTTTGTCTCTTTTGATCTCTTCCTTTCACATGGAGACTTTTCTCGAACATAGAGAGATCCTTGGCTGTCTGTTTATTCTTATGTGAGAGGCAACACAGACTGTCCGTGCAAGCCCTGCTCGCACAGTGGGCTTTGCTGGAGGGTGAATAATCACTGGCTGACACCGATGACAGGAAGCTCATAACTCACCAAGCAATTGATACCTCCTTTGAGAAGCAAGAGCTATTTTGAATCCTGAGCCAGTATCTGCTCTGCTGTCTTAAGAGCTTGGTTTTAATTCTGTCTTACGCTTGTTAAAGTGATATTTCAGGGACATTTTGTACATACACCTACTGGTTGAAAGTGAAAATGAAGGTCGCTCCGTCATGTCCGACTATATTAGTCCATGGGATTCTCCAGGCCAGAACACTGGAGTGGGTAGCCTTTCCCTTCTCCAAGAGATCTTCCCAACCCAGGGATCGAACCCAGGTCTCCCACATTGCGGGCGGATTCTTTACCAGCTGAGCCACCAGGGAAGCCCAAGGATACTAGAATGGGTAGCCTATCCCTTCTCCAGGGGATCTTCCCAACCCAGGAATCAAACTGGGGTCTCCTGCCTTGCAGGCAGATTCTTTACCAACTGAGCTATCAAGGAAGCCCGACACCTGCTGGTTAGAGTCGTTTAAAAGGTGAACTTTTTTTAAGGCAATTCTTGGGGCTGTATGCTGCTAAGTCGCTGCAGTCATGTCTGACTCTGTGCGACCCCATAGATGGCAGCCCACCAGGCTCCCCCGTCCCTGGGAGTCTCCAAGCAAGAACACTGGAGTGGGTTGCCATGTCCTTCTCCAAGGCATGAAAGTCAAAAGTGAAGTGAAGTCGCTCAGTCTTGTCCAACCCTCAGTGACCCCGTGGACTGCAGCCTTCCAGGCTCCTCCGTCCATGGGATTTTCCAGGCAAGAGTACTGGAGTGGGGTGCCAGCGCCTCGTGATTTAAAGGAAGTCCACATCCTGCCTTCCACACTAATTGTGACTTTGAACCTGTCGTTTTTGACTTTTCTTGGCTGTGTTGTAGGGATGATGGTGGTGCCGGTCATGGTGGTGCCGGTGATGCTGACGGTGATAAGACCGCCTGTCTCTGAGAGCTCTCCAGCAGTTAGGTTTAGCTACGCGCCTGGCAGAGTAAACAGTCTGAGCACAGGGATGCTGTTTCCACCAGCTGAACGTTAAACGATGAGTCAGTCTCTCAGGAAATGTATCCTCTCTCCGACCTTAGGGCCAAGTTGGTAGTTGTGTGGGTGTATGCTTGGTTGCGTCTGACTCTGTGACCCTGTGGACAGTAGCGCGCCAGGCTCCTCTGTCCATGGGATTTCCCAGGCAAGAGCACCGGAGTGGGCTGCCCTTTCCTACACAAACCTGCTTTCCCTCTCCTGCCATTAAAACCTCTCTTACAATTAATTTTGTTAAAGCTTTTTCTTCTGATTATAAGAGAGGAAAAATGCAAGTGCATTCTTCTTTTTTAATGCAAATACACCAAAGTGTCATTTCCCTGGGCGGGGATTGTGGGGCAAAGCCAGCCCTGCCCTGAGGACAGTGCTGAGCAGACCAAGGAGACGGTGACCTCCAGAGAGGCCGTCTCCCCGTCCCCCACCCCTGGGGCTGAGGGTCTGTGACAGCTCACTCCTATCCAAGCTGACACCCGACAAGAAGAGCTTCTGTCAGCCCTGGGAGATCTGGTGTCACCTGTGATTAATCCTCAAAGCCGAAACCCAGCAAGTTTCTGATTAAACGATGGTGTCTCGGGTCCCCGTCAGCTCCGAGTAGAGCTGTGGGAGCCGCCACCGAGGGACCCCAGCAGCTGTCAGGACAAGCATCTGCCCCTCCTCACCTTCCCCCTCCCCAGCCGCCCTTCGCCCTGAACCCACAGCCCCAGCTGGGCCCCTGGAGGGGCTGATGGACAAGATGACCTTGCCGGTCACCACAAGGAACAGGGAAGCACCGGCGTGTTCCTGCCCAAACCCACAGGGGGAGGTGCCTGAGACGTGATTCTCAGCGAATGGAACCCTCTGGACTCGGAAGCGTGGTTTGCTGCTTTTGACCTGATGAGTTAGCGGCTGATTAGAACCGCTCTGCTCTGCAGATGCTTCCATCAGAGGCTTCTGATGGGCTTGCACTTGGCCACGAGCAGCCCCATTTACCATCCGGCCTTCTCTCCACGCCCAAGTATCAGGACCCAGGGCCGGTGGCCTTCCTGCTGTCTATGGGTGCGAACCGAAGCCCTTGTCCAGGCCCCGGTCCACGGCGTGTCCATCCCCTGGAGAGATGCGGGCTCCGGGATCATTTCGTTCTTTCCTTCCAGAGCAGAGCCCCCCTTCGCTGTTTGAGTGGTTCTCTGTGCTCAGTTGGACCATCTCCCCCCTCACAGATCCTGGCCCGCACGACTCCACACCCAGGAGTTTGGCTGAAGGCAGGGCCAGCCCCAGCCAGGAGGAGTAAAAAGAAGTCAGACCTCAGGGACGGGCAGGCACATCCCAACTGCCGGGCGCCGACCCTATGCCAGGTACGCCACATCATCTCCTTTATGTAAAATAAATGTAAAGCGAGGGTTTCCTGAGACTCTCTGGGGAGAGGGGTGGGTTCCAGGCAGGGGCTGGGGGCCGCTCAGGAAGCAGGCGCTGAGCGCGTGGGGATCGAAGTCAGTCAGCCGGGACGCGACCGTAGGGGCTGGCAGGAGGCCTCAGCTTGGAGGTCGAGACAGAGGTGCCAGACTACCATAGCAGAGAGGGCTCCACACGATCCACGTCTCCAGTGAGTGAGGAAGGGCCATGAGGGCAGCAGCTGCCTCGGAGCTTGTCTGCTGGCTGGCAGTCTCCTTGGCCTGAAAAAAGGTGAGCAAAGGGCTTCCCTGGTGGCCCAGCGGTTAAGGCATCACCCTTGTACTACACGGGGTGTGGATTCAATTCCTGATGAGACAACTAAGATCCCACATTCTGTGTGATCAAAAAATAATAATAATAAAGAACTTAAAAAAAAATAGGTGCGCAAAATAGCCCTTCCTGTAGAACATGGCCTGGGAGCCTTGAACATGTTTTCCAGCAGGTTTCTCTCGACCACAGACAGGGGCCTGTAGGTGAGCACCCAGGAGGCGACACCACCAGAGACCCAGGTTCTCTCCATGTCTCTGCTCTGCCATCATGAGGGTGCTGGTTTTGTCCTTAGAGGAGTCCTCAGGCCACAGGATGGCTGCAGCAATCCCAGCATCACACACACATTCACACGCTAGCATCCTGGTGCTCAAGGACTGTACCCTTCCTTGTGTTCCTATCAAAGGTCAGGGAAGAGCACCAGAACCGCCCCCCGCAGACTGCCCTGCAGGTTCCACATGCCACAAAGACATCACATACTTAGTCTGACTTCAAACAAGACCACCTTGTTAGGTAGAGACCAAAAAAAGATCCACCTCTTGCCGCTCAGAAGTTGCCCAGTCTCCCTGAAACATGAGCCCACCTGGTTCCTGAAGACAATCGGGATTCTGTAAGCAGGAAAAAGGGATGAACGATGCGGTGTTCGCCCGCTTAATGACTTGCTGAGTCAACTTCTTAGGATGCTGACTCTTTAAAAATAGTGAAGGTGAGTATATTTTCCTTTGTGAGTGGAAAACTCTCATGCTGACGCATCGTCAGAGTGAGCCCTTGTAGGAGCTGTATTTGTGTTGCAGTGAACCACGAACTCTCCCCATGTGACCCAGGTGGCCAGTGCTTAGGATATGAGCAAAAGGGCAAAGGTCATTGGATGGAATGTCCCCATTTGTAACCTCTGTAAACCAGCTGATGCTCATAATAGCACATAGATATTTTTACTCAAGGTGCTTGGGTTGTTTGTAGCAAAAGCGCACTTAGAATAGCTCAGATTAGTGGGGAGATTCTTGACGGAGCAAGAACCAGACATCACACATGGCCAAGGCTCACGGGGCTGGGAAGTAGAGTGGTACGCTCAGAGAGATGACGCCAGCCGCTTCTCGAGGGTTCTCGGGGTCTCTCACTGCCGCTCCGCCAGCAGACGTACTTCCTCCTCCCTCCTTACACCATCTCTGCCTCCGCAGCCCCAACCTGCCAGGGCGCCTTACTGCAGCCAAGTGCGGCCCCCAGCCACTCCGATGCACCTTCTAGCTAATCACCCCAGCACACTCACCCACCCCACTCTCTTTCAGTCAGTTCAGTTGCTCAGTCATGTCTCGCTCTTTGCGACCCCATGGACTGTGGCACACCAAGCCTCCCTGTCCATCACCAACTCCCGGAGCTTGCTCAAATTCATGTCCATCAAGTCAGTAGTGCCATCCAACCATCTCACCCTCTGTCGTCCCCTTCTCCTCCTGCCTTCAATCTTTCCCAACATCAGTCTTTTCCAGTGAGTCAGTTCTTCGCATCTATGTCCAAAGTATCGGAGTTTCAGCTTCGGCATCAGTCCTTATTTGAATATTCAGGACTGATTTCCTTTAGCATAGACTGGTTGGATCTCCTTGTTGTCCAAGGGACTCTCAAGAGTCTTCTCCAACACCACAGTTCAAAAGCATCAATTCTTTAGTGCTCAGCTTTCTTTGTAGTCCCACTCTCACATCCATACATGACTACTGGAAAAACCATTGCTTTGACTAGATGGACCTTTGTCAGCAAAGGGATGTCTCTGCTTTTTAATATGCTATCTAGGTTGGTCATAGCTTTTCTTCCAAGGAGCAAGCGTCTTTTAATTTCACAACTGCAGTCACCATCTACAGTGATTTTGGAGCCCCCCAAAAATAAAGTCTCTCACAGCTTCCATTGTTTCCCCATCTATTTGCCATGAAGTGATGGAACCAGATGCCATGATCTTAGTTTTCTGAATGTTGAGCTTTAAGGCAGCGNAGGCAAGAGTACTGGAGTGGGGTGCCAGCGCCTCGTGATTTAAAGGAAGTCCACATCCTGCCTTCCACACTAATTGTGACTTTGAACCTGTCGTTTTTGACTTTTCTTGGCTGTGTTGTAGGGATGATGGTGGTGCCGGTCATGGTGGTGCCGGTGATGCTGACGGTGATAAGACCGCCTGTCTCTGAGAGCTCTCCAGCAGTTAGGTTTAGCTACGCGCCTGGCAGAGTAAACAGTCTGAGCACAGGGATGCTGTTTCCACCAGCTGAACGTTAAACGATGAGTCAGTCTCTCAGGAAATGTATCCTCTCTCCGACCTTAGGGCCAAGTTGGTAGTTGTGTGGGTGTATGCTTGGTTGCGTCTGACTCTGTGACCCTGTGGACAGTAGCGCGCCAGGCTCCTCTGTCCATGGGATTTCCCAGGCAAGAGCACCGGAGTGGGCTGCCCTTTCCTACACAAACCTGCTTTCCCTCTCCTGCCATTAAAACCTCTCTTACAATTAATTTTGTTAAAGCTTTTTCTTCTGATTATAAGAGAGGAAAAATGCAAGTGCATTCTTCTTTTTTAATGCAAATACACCAAAGTGTCATTTCCCTGGGCGGGGATTGTGGGGCAAAGCCAGCCCTGCCCTGAGGACAGTGCTGAGCAGACCAAGGAGACGGTGACCTCCAGAGAGGCCGTCTCCCCGTCCCCCACCCCTGGGGCTGAGGGTCTGTGACAGCTCACTCCTATCCAAGCTGACACCCGACAAGAAGAGCTTCTGTCAGCCCTGGGAGATCTGGTGTCACCTGTGATTAATCCTCAAAGCCGAAACCCAGCAAGTTTCTGATTAAACGATGGTGTCTCGGGTCCCCGTCAGCTCCGAGTAGAGCTGTGGGAGCCGCCACCGAGGGACCCCAGCAGCTGTCAGGACAAGCATCTGCCCCTCCTCACCTTCCCCCTCCCCAGCCGCCCTTCGCCCTGAACCCACAGCCCCAGCTGGGCCCCTGGAGGGGCTGATGGACAAGATGACCTTGCCGGTCACCACAAGGAACAGGGAAGCACCGGCGTGTTCCTGCCCAAACCCACAGGGGGAGGTGCCTGAGACGTGATTCTCAGCGAATGGAACCCTCTGGACTCGGAAGCGTGGTTTGCTGCTTTTGACCTGATGAGTTAGCGGCTGATTAGAACCGCTCTGCTCTGCAGATGCTTCCATCAGAGGCTTCTGATGGGCTTGCACTTGGCCACGAGCAGCCCCATTTACCATCCGGCCTTCTCTCCACGCCCAAGTATCAGGACCCAGGGCCGGTGGCCTTCCTGCTGTCTATGGGTGCGAACCGAAGCCCTTGTCCAGGCCCCGGTCCACGGCGTGTCCATCCCCTGGAGAGATGCGGGCTCCGGGATCATTTCGTTCTTTCCTTCCAGAGCAGAGCCCCCCTTCGCTGTTTGAGTGGTTCTCTGTGCTCAGTTGGACCATCTCCCCCCTCACAGATCCTGGCCCGCACGACTCCACACCCAGGAGTTTGGCTGAAGGCAGGGCCAGCCCCAGCCAGGAGGAGTAAAAAGAAGTCAGACCTCAGGGACGGGCAGGCACATCCCAACTGCCGGGCGCCGACCCTATGCCAGGTACGCCACATCATCTCCTTTATGTAAAATAAATGTAAAGCGAGGGTTTCCTGAGACTCTCTGGGGAGAGGGGTGGGTTCCAGGCAGGGGCTGGGGGCCGCTCAGGAAGCAGGCGCTGAGCGCGTGGGGATCTGGCGGAGAATCGAAGTCAGTCAGCCGGGACGCGACCGTAGGGGCTGGCAGGAGGCCTCAGCTTGGAGGTCGAGACAGAGGTGCCAGACTACCATAGCAGAGAGGGCTCCACACGATCCACGTCTCCAGTGAGTGAGGAAGGGCCATGAGGGCAGCAGCTGCCTCGGAGCTTGTCTGCTGGCTGGCAGTCTCCTTGGCCTGAAAAAAGGTGAGCAAAGGGCTTCCCTGGTGGCCCAGCGGTTAAGGCATCACCCTTGTACTACACGGGGTGTGGATTCAATTCCTGATGAGACAACTAAGATCCCACATTCTGTGTGATCAAAAAATAATAATAATAAAGAACTTAAAAAAAAATAGGTGCGCAAAATAGCCCTTCCTGTAGAACATGGCCTGGGAGCCTTGAACATGTTTTCCAGCAGGTTTCTCTCGACCACAGACAGGGGCCTGTAGGTGAGCACCCAGGAGGCGACACCACCAGAGACCCAGGTTCTCTCCATGTCTCTGCTCTGCCATCATGAGGGTGCTGGTTTTGTCCTTAGAGGAGTCCTCAGGCCACAGGATGGCTGCAGCAATCCCAGCATCACACACACATTCACACGCTAGCATCCTGGTGCTCAAGGACTGTACCCTTCCTTGTGTTCCTATCAAAGGTCAGGGAAGAGCACCAGAACCGCCCCCCGCAGACTGCCCTGCAGGTTCCACATGCCACAAAGACATCACATACTTAGTCTGACTTCAAACAAGACCACCTTGTTAGGTAGAGACCAAAAAAAGATCCACCTCTTGCCGCTCAGAAGTTGCCCAGTCTCCCTGAAACATGAGCCCACCTGGTTCCTGAAGACAATCGGGATTCTGTAAGCAGGAAAAAGGGCTGAACGATGCGGTGTTCGCCCGCTTAATGACTTGCTGAGTCAACTTCTTAGGATGCTGACTCTTTAAAAATAGTGAAGGTGAGTATATTTTCCTTTGTGAGTGGAAAACTCTCATGCTGACGCATCGTCAGAGTGAGCCCTTGTAGGAGCTGTATTTGTGTTGCAGTGAACCACGAACTCTCCCCATGTGACCCAGGTGGCCAGTGCTTAGGATATGAGCAAAAGGGCAAAGGTCATTGGATGGAATGTCCCCATTTGTAACCTCTGTAAACCAGCTGATGCTCATAATAGCACATAGATATTTTTACTCAAGGTGCTTGGGTTGTTTGTAGCAAAAGCGCACTTAGAATAGCTCAGATTAGTGGGGAGATTCTTGACGGAGCAAGAACCAGACATCACACATGGCCAAGGCTCACGGGGCTGGGAAGTAGAGTGGTACGCTCAGAGAGATGACGCCAGCCGCTTCTCGAGGGTTCTCGGGGTCTCTCACTGCCGCTCCGCCAGCAGACGTACTTCCTCCTCCCTCCTTACACCATCTCTGCCTCCGCAGCCCCAACCTGCCAGGGCGCCTTACTGCAGCCAAGTGCGGCCCCCAGCCACTCCGATGCACCTTCTAGCTAATCACCCCAGCACACTCACCCACCCCACTCTCTTTCAGTCAGTTCAGTTGCTCAGTCATGTCTCGCTCTTTGCGACCCCATGGACTGTGGCACACCAAGCCTCCCTGTCCATCACCAACTCCCGGAGCTTGCTCAAATTCATGTCCATCAAGTCAGTAGTGCCATCCAACCATCTCACCCTCTGTCGTCCCCTTCTCCTCCTGCCTTCAATCTTTCCCAACATCAGTCTTTTCCAGTGAGTCAGTTCTTCGCATCTATGTCCAAAGTATCGGAGTTTCAGCTTCGGCATCAGTCCTTATTTGAATATTCAGGACTGATTTCCTTTAGCATAGACTGGTTGGATCTCCTTGTTGTCCAAGGGACTCTCAAGAGTCTTCTCCAACACCACAGTTCAAAAGCATCAATTCTTTAGTGCTCAGCTTTCTTTGTAGTCCCACTCTCACATCCATACATGACTACTGGAAAAACCATTGCTTTGACTAGATGGACCTTTGTCAGCAAAGGGATGTCTCTGCTTTTTAATATGCTATCTAGGTTGGTCATAGCTTTTCTTCCAAGGAGCAAGCGTCTTTTAATTTCACAACTGCAGTCACCATCTACAGTGATTTTGGAGCCCCCCAAAAATAAAGTCTCTCACAGCTTCCATTGTTTCCCCATCTATTTGCCATGAAGTGATGGAACCAGATGCCATGATCTTAGTTTTCTGAATGTTGAGCTTTAAGGCAGCGTTTTCACTCTTTCACTTTCATCAAGAGGCTCTTTAGTTCCTTTTCACTTTCTGCCATAAGGGTGGCGTCATCTGCATATCCGAGGGTTGTTGTATTTCTCCTGGCAATCTTGATTCCAGCTTGTGCTTCATCCAGTCCAGCCTTTTGCATGATTACTCTGCATATAAGTTAAATAAGCAGGGTGACAGTATACAGCCTTGACGTATGTACTCCTGTCCCAATTTGGAACCAGTCCATTGTTCCATGTCTAATTCTAACAAACAGCTGACAAACAAGTGACTCAGTGATAAAGAACCCACCTGTCAATGCAGGAGACATAAGAGGTGAGGGTTTGATCCCTGGGTCGGGAAGATTCCCTGGAGAAGAAAATGCCAACCCACTCCAGTATTCTTGCCTGGAGAATCCCATGGACAAAAGAGCCTGGTGGGCTACAGTCCATGGGGTCACAGAGACTCAGACACGACTGAGCACCCACGCACAGACATCAGCTCTGTGGCCATCTGAGGACGGGAGCGGAAAGGCATATATTAGATAGTGCTGTCTCTGTTGCCCTAGACTCGCTATCATCTCTTTTATTGATTCTTTTTTTCTTTTTTCAAACTATACAATTAATACGATGAAACATGTGTGTTGTAAATAGTACTGATAACATCCAAATTGTCCTGCCCAGTAACCTCAGAATTCATCCTGCTTCTTAGATAGAATCAGTGTAATCAGAGCCTCTCAAACCTCCTCCTCCCTTCCCCTTCTCCTCCCCGCCTCTCTCCCTGTTTCTCTCTTGCCTTCTCCTCTTTCACACACACACACACACACACACACACAGCCCTACCTGTGTAATTACAGGTGTTGCCTTACATGAGGGGATGGCACCCTACTTCAGTACTCTTGCCTGGAAAATCCCATGGACAGTCCATGGGGTCGTGAAGAGTTGGACAGAACTGAGCAACTTCCCTTTCGCTTTTCACTTTCATGCATTGGAGAAGGAAATGGCAACCCGCTCCAGTGTTCTTGCCTGGAGAATCTCAGGGATGGGGGAGCCTGGGGGGCTGCCGTCTATGGGGTCGCACAGAGTTGGACACGACTGAAGCGACTTAGCAGCAGCAGCAGCAGCCTTACATGAGTGACTTTACACTGCATTGTGTTATTTTTCCGACACCAAATGTGTGGTGTTTTCCCAACACCAAGCACGTGTCATATTTTCCACAAGTGCAGTTCAGTTCTAACACTGACTGCCCTGCGGCAGCCAGGCTGCCAGAAGCCCAGGGCTCGGCCCCCGACCCCTGCCCCAACCTCGGACACTGGCCCCGCCCTGGGCCGCCTGCACTCTGGCTCCGCAGCTGAGAGGGTCTCCTGAGGCTCCTGGCCAGGTGCTGTGTTTGCTGGCATGACTCACAGAACTCGGGAAAACACTGTACTTATTACGACAGTTTATTGTCAAGGACACAAATGAAAGCACCTGCGAGGAGCCCCCGGACCCAGAGGCGTCTGTTCCCTGGCGTTGAGGCGGCGCCCGTGCCAGCAGGGCCTTGAGTGCAGCAACTTGGAAGCTCTTTGTGTCCCTTGTGCAGGGATTTTTAACAAGTGTTATTACGTAACTATGACTGACTAACTCATTCTCGGAATGGTGACTGGACTCAGTCTCTAGCCTCTCTCCCTGGAAAGTTATAACGTTATGATCGCTTGGTTTTTCAGTTCCCNGCAGCGTTTTCACTCTTTCACTTTCATCAAGAGGCTCTTTAGTTCCTTTTCACTTTCTGCCATAAGGGTGGCGTCATCTGCATATCCGAGGGTTGTTGTATTTCTCCTGGCAATCTTGATTCCAGCTTGTGCTTCATCCAGTCCAGCCTTTTGCATGATTACTCTGCATATAAGTTAAATAAGCAGGGTGACAGTATACAGCCTTGACGTATGTACTCCTGTCCCAATTTGGAACCAGTCCATTGTTCCATGTCTAATTCTAACAAACAGCTGACAAACAAGTGACTCAGTGATAAAGAACCCACCTGTCAATGCAGGAGACATAAGAGGTGAGGGTTTGATCCCTGGGTCGGGAAGATTCCCTGGAGAAGAAAATGCCAACCCACTCCAGTATTCTTGCCTGGAGAATCCCATGGACAAAAGAGCCTGGTGGGCTATACAGTCCATGGGGTCACAGAGACTCAGACACGACTGAGCACCCACGCACAGACATCAGCTCTGTGGCCATCTGAGGACGGGAGCGGAAAGGCATATATTAGATAGTGCTGTCTCTGTTGCCCTAGACTCGCTATCATCTCTTTTATTGATTCTTTTTTTCTTTTTTCAAACTATACAATTAATACGATGAAACATGTGTGTTGTAAATAGTACTGATAACATCCAAATTGTCCTGCCCAGTAACCTCAGAATTCATCCTGCTTCTTAGATAGAATCAGTGTAATCAGAGCCTCTCAAACCTCCTCCTCCCTTCCCCTTCTCCTCCCCGCCTCTCTCCCTGTTTCTCTCTTGCCTTCTCCTCTTTCACACACACACACACACACACACACACCTACCTGTGTAATTACAGGTGTTGCCTTACATGAGGGGATGGCACCCTACTTCAGTACTCTTGCCTGGAAAATCCCATGGACAGTCCATGGGGTCGTGAAGAGTTGGACAGAACTGAGCAACTTCCCTTTCGCTTTTCACTTTCATGCATTGGAGAAGGAAATGGCAACCCGCTCCAGTGTTCTTGCCTGGAGAATCTCAGGGATGGGGGAGCCTGGGGGGCTGCCGTCTATGGGGTCGCACAGAGTTGGACACGACTGAAGCGACTTAGCAGCAGCAGCAGCAGCCTTACATGAGTGACTTTACACTGCATTGTGTTATTTTTCCGACACCAAATGTGTGGTGTTTTCCCAACACCAAGCACGTGTCATATTTTCCACAAGT